>MU728776.1:6041-45206 GCA_026770625.1 Nicotiana glauca
GGTTTTACAATTTATTGTAGAATTTTTGTTAATTAGGAATTAAAAGAAAATAAAAGAAAAAGAAGAAAAATGAAAGAAAAGAACAAAATCTGTTTGGGCCAAAAAATATAGCCCAATTCACACACCCCTTACCCCAGCCCAAATTACCCTTCTTAACCCGGTCCAATTGATCAGTCTTCACAGACGTCTAAATGACGTTGTTTTGTCCCACCCAATCCGACCGTCGATCTCATTAGATCGAACGGTCCCATCCAGCCTTCATCAATATGAAACGATGCCATTCCATTAGCCAGGAGATCTCAACCGTCCATTGATCACGATCCAATGATTCGAAATCCATCTCGCCTACCCGCATTCGATCCGAACCCGTTCACTTCAAAGACCAACCTGGTCTCTATTTCGATATAGCGACGTCGTTTCGTTTAAACCATTAATCCAGGCAGTTGATCTTGATTGATCCAACGGCCAAGATCAATTCCTCCCCCTACTATATATTCCCAATCTCCTACCCAGCCCCCCCAAGCCAAACCCTACCTCGTCGTCTCTAAGCCTCAGAGATGAGCTCGTCTCCCTTCGCCTCGTTCCGCCGCTGACCGCCCGCCGGAAATCGCCCACGGCGGCGGTCAGTCACCAAACCCCACCAAAAATACACCACAGAACCTCCCCACCTTCCTCTCTTTGAATCCACTCTCCGTTTTCTTCAAGTCATTCCCAATCTCTTCGAATATCAGGTCGAAGATCGATCAGAAACCCAAGCCTACCCAATGACCTCCAAAGTTACACCATCACCTCACCTCAACCTCCCCATCACCGTGACAACCTCAGCTCCCTTCGAATCAGACCCAGGAGTGTCGAATATCATTTTTGAGCCAAGAACCCTAGCGCCGCCACAAAATTCCCTGGTGGCGGCGCCAACCCTAAACCTTCCCAAATCAACACCAGTTAAACTCTAGACTACCCTCGTCCCAAATCCCATGAGGTTTCAGCTCGAATCGAGCTAGAAGTTGTCGAATGCTAAACCTACTAGACGAGACCTAAGAGCCAAGAATTTGAGGTCGTAATCGACCTTAGTCAAGTGTTCTCAATCGAAAACACTCGATTAAGGTCCACTTTGGCTTCAGAACTCAAGTCGAAATTTCATTTGGGGAGGATGGGAGTTAGCCTATAATTTTAAGGTATTTTCTTTCTTTTTTCTTTTCTATTTTTTGTTGTTGTTTATCTGTTAAGCCTCGTTATATCTCATCATCTTTTATTCATTTTCTCTCTTATCCTTCGAACCTTTTTTCTGGTCTAGTTTTCTCTGTCAATTAGCATATGTTCTAATATGTTGAATGCCTCGAATTAGTCAGTGTCAAATAAGGCTTGGTATAAAGCCCTCACTACTCCTGTAATTTGTTTGGTGTTATTATTTGGTTCAAGTTGTTTCATCTGTTGTTGTCTATCATTTTGTCGAATATAGATTCAGTGTGGTTACGATGTTCATTTGTTTGGGTTTTAATTTAGGTCTTTGTGTTAGTTCATTCCCATGTATCTGCGTCAGTCGAATTTGCTCTTGGTAGTTCAATAGGATTTTGTCCTGTTTTGTTGGTTTACTGTGATGCTATTTGATTTACTCTGAATTCTAGCTTGAAATGTTGTAGGACTTGATTCGAGTTAAATTGATGATTGAGTTTAGTGATTCGAATACTTGTTTGTTCTGTTTAAGTTAGTTGATAAGATTGAATTGGTTATAGCTGATGGGCAGTAAATCACAGGGGATTCGGGCAGTAGATTACAGTGGTTCTAGGGTTAATTTGGGGATTTTAGAAGTTTTGAAATGTTTAATCTGAGTGGGATGGTAGTGAATGCCAACATAACATTAAACTAATGTATTGTTTAATAGTTAGTGGGGAAGAAGACATAATGATATGGGAGGATTAAGGGAAATTGATTAAAGAATAGGCACCCATAACTTTGAATAAAATAAATGAAATAAGACACATAGTAGTGGGGCTGTCAGGGAATATCATGGGCAAATAATGGTCTTGATATTTGTTTAAGTGTTTCAAAGGGGCTGATAAGGGCTGGGGGTTAGCATATAAATAGGGAAACTTTGGACAGAATAAGAGGTCTTCTTCTAGCTCTTTTTGAATCCCTGGAGGTGAAATACTTTGAGAGCTAAAAACAGGCTAAAAACTAGAGAGTCAGTCAGTCCTTAAGGAATCAGTTTTAGAGAAAGAGTTAGAGAGCTAAAAAACATTAAGGAAAACTAAAAGTTAAGAAGGGAGGAGGCTGGAGGTTTAAGAAGGGTCTTCTCTTGTTGAATCAGTGGTTTAGGTAGTTTGAGAGAATACTAACTGTTTTTGATCATTTTCAATTTTGAGGAGAGCTACCGTTCCATTGAAAAATATCAGAAAATACTGTTACATCGAGTGATTGAGAGTTCGAATAGTTATCCTCCATGAATTGCTTGTTTTCAAGTCGAACTTGGTATTTTTGAGTGAATCATGGTCTGTTGAGTTGCTGGAGTTGTTTTTAAAGCTGTTGGGTATTGCTATGGGTCAATTTCTATTTCTGTTTGGTTCTGGGGGTCAATGAGTCATTCCTGGAGTTGAAATTGCTGTGTTGGTTGCTGTACACTTTTATTGTTGTTTGTTGCTGGGGCTTCTGCTATCTGCTACTGCTGATTTACTCCTTCTTTCTTCTTGAACTTCCAAATCCAGGTACACAGCTGTAACCTTGGCAATTTGTAAGCTGGAAACATTGAGCATAATATGTACATGAAGATTTGAAGCTTAAGTTCGATTTAACTGTTCTACTGATTTGTATTTTAGATAGTTCAATCACCAATGTCATGTGAATTGCTGTTGAATGTATAATTAGACTGATGCAAATTGTTGGACTATTTTTTGTTTCTCAACTTGTGAACTTTTAGTTTCATGTAGATTAATGTAGTAGGTTCCATTAGCAGTATTTTGTTCATGTTAGCTTTTGTATATACAAAAATGTTTAAAAAGCAATTTGAACTGAGATGGCTGTTCGAACAGTATTAGCCTAATGTCCGTTTCTCAAATACTGATGCATTTTCAATAGTTGTAAAAAGTTCAAAAAACGGGGGCTCTATATTACATGTGGCTATTCCTAACAGCCCAATTCATCTAAAAATGTTAGTTTACATTAGGGTGAGAATAGTTAGCTTGTCTTAGTAATATATTTGTCAATCTCATGTCCTATTCGTAATCTAAACCTTAGTAATATTCACTAGTAGGACAAGAATCAAAACAATCTCCCTCTATACGAGTTCGAGTGCAATTTTTTGTTTGCGCTTGTTTTAACCTAATAAGTAATAAGTCGAAGCCTTTTCAAGCATGTAAATCAATTAGGAATTTTTCTTCTTTCATTTTTAGAGACGAACAAAAATAGAAAAATGTAGGTCACTTTAGGATTATCCTTTTAAAATAAACGAGACGAGCCTCGCTAAATAAAATGCACAAACTGCGGGGCCCTCATAAATGTATATATTAAAATACTTAGCTTTCGGAACGGGCTGTTTAGCGAATTTCACGGCCTTCCCCAAAATAATAAGGCGTTAGTCTCTTTAGGCGCGTCTTTAATAATTTTATCTTCTTAAACTCGGGTGTGCATTTCATGCGAACCAAATCCAAATCCCAAAACGTCGAGTCAAATGTGTTCAGGATTGCGGGTGCATTTCATGTGACGCGATCCGAAGACATATTTTAAACGACGTTCAATTTTCTTTAACAATTTGATTAAAAGCGGCTAAAGGTTAAAATTTGCACATAAGTTAAAGCATGTTATAAATCAGATAAATAAGCCAAATATGACAGTTGAGAGACTGTGCTAGAACCACGGAACTCGGGAATGCCTAACACCTTCTCCCGGGTTAACAAAATTCCTTATCCGGATTTTTGGTTCGCGGACTGTTAAATAGAGTCAAACCTTTCCTCGATTCGGGATTCAACCGGTGACTTGGGACACTATAAATCTCCCAAGTGGCGACTCTGAATCTCTTAATAAACAAATTCCGTTTTGATTGTCCTTTAATTGGAAAAACTTCCTTTACTACACCCTTCGCGGGGTGCGGTAGCGCCAAAAGGAGGTGTGACAATTATCTGTTGTTTATGCTACTTCTTGCAATAATTACCTTATATCCTGGCGTTATCTGTTAACGGAGTGTTGTGCCCGAGGGGCTGACTTCTGTGCTTGTTTGCACTACTTGTTTTGCATTCATTTGCTTAACTGTTGAAAAAGACATTTTCATAAGAGGTTTTAAACTAAGTTAAGATATTTTTCTAAAGATTTCATAGCTTCACTGTATTCTAAAAAGGGTTTACACTGCTTCTATATAGCATGATGATTTGCCATACGTGATTTCTTACCGCTCAGTCGTTATTTACCTTTATTACTCACTGAGTCGGAGTACTCACTTTACTCCCTGCACCTCGTGTGCAGATGCATGTATCTATTCACCCGATAGCGGGTTTTGGCCGATTAGAGGCGGAGTTATATGAGTTAAGAAGGTGATTTGCCGGCGTTCGCAGCACTATTTTCCTCTCTTTTGTTCATTATTCCGGTTTTGTATACTTTAGACCTTGTAGTGGATTTACATTCTGATAGATGCTAGTGACTTGTGACACCCCGGTTAGGGCTGTGTGTGGTTTAATTTCTGTATTTTTATCTATACTTTCGCTATTTGGTATTATTAAACCATGTTGTACTATAATTGTGTTAAATAATTGTTTTATAGGGATGATTTGGGTTGACTGGCTGGCCTTGTCTTCACGAGAGGCACCATCATGACTAGGTTCAGGATTTGGGTCATGACAAGTTGGTATCAGAGCCTAGGTTACACAGGTCTCGCGAGTCATGAGCAAGTTTAGTAGAGTCTCGCGGATCGGCACGGAGACGTCTGTATTTATCCTCGAGAGGCTGCAGAACCTTTAGGAAAACTTCACATTCTTGAATTCTTATTGTGCGTCCTTTGATTCAGCTTGAAAATTAACTCTTGAAATTCCTTCCACGTATTCATATACGTGAACGAGCGCTCAGTATCAGATGTGCCTTAATGTCTTGTGATTCCCTGATTGAGGGGTGAGATGTGATCTCTGTGAGTTGATGTTGGGCCAGTTTGGAGGACTTGAGGCCGTGTTTTTTCCTATGTCTTGAGCACCAAGTTGCTGATTACGTGAGCTGTGTTTTTGAACTTATATATTCAGTAGTGCCCTATTAATATAAATGATGGTTGGGTAGCTATGTGATAAGTATGTTAGTACTACGAGAGGTATCTATATGACTTGGAAGTGACGAGGAAGGTGTGCTGGATGATAGATGAACTATTAAGTGTATGATCTCCATTGTGATTGGATATGTAGCCTTGAGTTATGGGCGTGTGAAGAATCTTTTCAAGACTCCTAGTTGGGAGTAAAGTAAATTTCATGTTGCATTATGAGTTCAGACTCAGGAAGACTGAGTGACTGTGTAATGTGGATGACGGTGGAAGGTAAATATAGAAATATTAGTTTGAGGCAAGGCAGGTAGGTTATCTCCTGCAGAGTGTTCGGGAGTTGTGTGATCTTTATGTTGTATGTTAGAAGATCCCATTTACAAGTGAGATATATATGCTAAAATTTAAATTTTTGGATAGCTCAAGAGAGTGGTTTTAACTACTATGAGAGTGAATACGAGATTTGCAGAAGATTTGAAGTACCAAATGGTTTGTGTTCCACGAGCTTACGAAGGATTTAGTTAATCTCACTTTAGTATTTTGTAAGAAATAAAGTATATGCGTTATGAGTTATGGTGTGCATTTTGATCTATGGCTTCGAGACAAGTTGGGGAGTTATTATTGATTAGCTGATTGAACGGCTATGCTCTATGATGTTTTGACTTACGATATAGCAATTGGAAGGTACGAGATGGTTCGTGGGACGTGAGACAACATGGTCTTGTGATTCAAAGTCACTCGGGATGAGTGCGGATGGATGGTGTTATATGTTGAATGCAGTTACTATTATTCCTAAGGCAATCAGGGTAAGTCGAAAGAAGATGGATTGGTTAGCCATACATCTGTTGGCATATTAGTGGTAGAGATAAATTCCTTCAGCATGATCAAGTTACGTGTGTGAGTTGTGGCGGTACAGATGAGGCCTGTCGCCCGTTGTAATTGATGTTATTCAAGAGTATTCCATTGTTATGGGCATGTTACGTGTAGGCGGATCCCAAAAGGGTCATGGTGGGTTAGACCACTACTTAGAGATTTGCATATTCCACGGTTATGAGAATTCACCTATGTGTTGCTAGGGTTCTTCTGAAGTGAGTTAAGTGGAAAGTTTTATATGATGAAGTGTTAATGTAATAATGGTTCCGAGGCTGTGATGAAGAGCGTGTTCTATCATATGCTGGCATGTTGGGTGCAATGAGGGCTATGGAATTTGAAGTGAAGAATGAGGTAATAACTCGGTATGGACAAGGATGTCATGAGCTCGGATGAGCAGGGAAGAAGACTTGACGTTTAAGGTAAATCGGTATTATCTTCAGCGTCACCTGAGAATGGTGCTTTGTGCAAAGACTTTGCACCCTTAATATAAACGGCCGATACGTGTTTTGTGAATGGACTTATGTGGTTGCTATCGGACGATACGTATAACCTTAATATAAACGGATATTATATAAACGGTCGAGTTTACTATGAATCACAACGATATAATTAGCTTAGGTAATTATATTAGTGAATTTACTTATATGGTTGCTATCGGCCGATACGTATGACCTTAATATAAACGACTATTATATAAACGGTCGAGTTTACTACGAATCAAAATGATATAATTAGCTTAGGTAATCATATTAGTGAATAAACTTATATGGTTGCTATTGGCCAATACGTATGACCTTAATATAAATAGCTATTACATAAACGGTCGAGTTTACTATGAATCACAATGATATAATTAGCTTATATAATCATATTAGTGAATGGACTTATATGGTTTCTATCGGCCGATACGTATGACCTTAATATAAATGGCAATTATATAAACGGTCGAGTTTACTATGAATCACAACGATATAATTAGCTTAGGTATCATATTAGTGAATGGACTTATATGGTTGCTATTGGCCGATACGTATGACCTTAATATTAACAGCTATTATATAAACGGTCGAGTTTACTACAAATCACAACGATATAATTAGCTTCGGTAATCATATTAGTTAATGGACATATATGGTTGCTATCAGCCGATACGTATGACCCTAATATAAACAGCTATTATATAAACGGTCGAGTTAACTACGAATCACAACGATATAATTAGCTTAGGTAATCATATTAGTGAATGGACTTATATGGTTGCTATCGGCCGACATGTATGACCTTAATATAAAATTATATAAATGGTCGGGTTTACTACAAATCACAACGACATAATTAGCTTAGGTAATCATATTAGTGAATGGACTTATTTTGTTGCTATCAGCCAATACGTTTGACCTTAATATAAACGGCTATTATATAAACGGTCGACTTTATAGTGAATCACAACGATATAATTAGCTTAGGTAATCATATTAGTGAATGGACTTATATGGTTGCTTAGGCCGATACGTATGACCTTAATATAAAATTATATAAACGGTCGAGTTTACTACAAATCACAACAACATAATTAGCTTAGGTATTCATATTAGTGAATCGACTTATATAGTTGTTATCAGCCGATACGTATGACCTTAATTTAAACGGCTATTATATAAACGGTCGAGTTTACTATGAATCACAAAGATATAATTAGCTTAGGTAATAATATTAGTGAATGGACTTATATGGTTGCTATCGGCCGATACATATGATCTTAATATAAACGGCTATATAAATGGTCGAGTTTACTACGAATCACAATGATATAATTAGCTTAGGTAGTCATATTAGTGAATGGACTTATATGGTTGCTATCGGCCGAAATGTATGACCTTAATATAAACGGCTATTATATAAACGGTCGAGTTTACTACGAATCACAATGATATAAATAGCTTTGCTAATCATATTAGTGAATGGACTTATATGGTTGCTATCAGCCGATACGTATGACCTTAATATAAACGGCTATTATATAAACGGTCGAGTTTACTACGAATCACAACGATATAATATGTTTATGTAATCATATTAGTGAATGGACTTATATGATTGCTATCGGCCGATACGTTTGACCTTAATATAAACGACTATTATATAAATGGTCGAGCTTACTATGAATCACAACGATATAATTAGTTTAGGTAATCATATTAGTGAATGGACTTATATGGTTGTTGTCGGCCGATACATATGACATTAATAAAAATGGCTATTATTTAAACGGTCGAGCTTACTACAAATAACAACGATATAATTAGCTTAGGTAATCATATTAGTTTATGGGCTTATATGGTTGCTATCGGCCGATACGTATGACCTTAATATAAACGGCTATTATAGAAACGGTCGAGTTTACTATGAATCACAACGATATAATTAGCTTAGGTAATCATATTAGAGAATGGACTTATATGGTTGCCATCGACCGATATGTATGATCTAAATATAAACGGCTATTATATAAACGGTCGAGTTTGCTATAAATCACAGCGATATAATTAGCTTAGGTAATCATATTAGCGAATGGACTTATATGGTTGCTATCAGCCGATACGTATGACCTTAATATTAATGGCTATTATATAAACGGTCGAGTTTATTATGAATTAGAACGATATAATTAGCTTAGGTAATCATATTAGTGAATGGACTTATATGGTTGCTATCGGCCGATATGTATGATCTTAATATAAACGGCTATTATATAAACGTTCGAGTTTACTACGAATCACAACGATATAATTAGCTTAGGCAATCATATTAGTGAATGGACTTATATAGTTTCTATCAGCCGATAAGTATGACCTTAATATAAACGCCTATAATATAAACGGTCGAGTTTACTACGAATCACAACGATATAATAAGCTTAGGTAATCATATTAGTGAATGGACTTATATGGTTGCTATCGGCCGATTATGACCTTAATATAAATGGCTATTATATAAACGGTCGAGTTTACTACGAATCACAATGATATAATATGCTTAGGTACTCATATTAGTGAATGGACTTATATGGTTGCTATCGGTCGATACGTATGATCTTATATAAATGGCTATTATATAAACGGTCGAGTTTACTATGAATCACACCGATATAATTAGCTTAGGTAATCATATTAGCGAATGGGCTTACATGGTTACTATCGGCAGATACGTATGATCTTAATATAAATGGCTATTATATAAACGGTCGAGTTTACTACGAATCACAATGATATAATTAGCTTCGGTAATCATATTAGTGAATGGACTTATATAGTTTCTATCGGCCGATAAGTATGACCTTAATATAAACGACTATAATATAAACGGTTGAGTTTACTACGAATCACAACGATATAATTAGCTTAGGTAATCATATTAGTGAATGGACTTATATGGTTGCTATCGGCCGATTATGACCTTAATATAAACGGCTATTATATAAACGGTCGAGTTTACTACGAATCGCAATGATATAATATGCTTAGGTAATCTTATTAGTGAATGGACTTATATGGTTGCTATCGGCCGATACGTATGATCTTAATATAAACGGCTATTATGTAAACGGTCGAGTTTACTATGAATCACACCGATATAATTATCTTAGGTAATCATATTAGCGAATGGGCTTATATGGTTACTATCAGCCGATACGTATGACCTTAATATAAATGGCTATTATATAAACGGTCGAGTTTACTATGAATCACAACGATATAATTAGCTTAGGTAATCATATTAGTATATGGTTGCTATCGGCCGATACGTATGATCTTAATATAAACAGCTATTATATAAACGGTCGAGTTTACTACGAATCACAACGATATAATATGCTTAGGTAATCATATTAGTGAATGGACTTATATGATTGCTATCGGCCGATACGTATGATCTTAATATAAACAGCTATTATATAAACGGTCGAGTTTACTACGAATCACAACGATATAATATGCTTAGGTAATCATATTAGTGAATGGACTTATATGATTGCTATCGGCCGATACGTATGATCTTAATATAAACAGCTATTATATAAACGGTCGAGTTTACTACGAATCACAACGATATAATATGCTTAGGTAATCATATTAGTGAATGGACTTATATGATTGCTATCGGCCGATACGTATGATCTTAATATAAACAGCTATTATATAAACGGTCGAGTTTACTACGAATCACAACGATATAATATGCTTAGGTAATCATATTAGTGAATGGACTTATATGATTGCTATCGGCCGATACGTATGATCTTAATATAAACAGCTATTATATAAACGGTCGAGTTTACTACGAATCACAACGATATAATATGCTTAGGTAATCATATTAGTGAATGGACTTATATGATTGCTATCGGCCGATACGTATGATCTTAATATAAACAGCTATTATATAAACGGTCGAGTTTACTACGAATCACAACGATATAATATGCTTAGGTAATCATATTAGTGAATGGACTTATATGATTGCTATCGGCCGATACGTATGATCTTAATATAAACAGCTATTATATAAACGGTCGAGTTTACTACGAATCACAACGATATAATATGCTTAGGTAATCATATTAGTGAATGGACTTATATGATTGCTATCGGCCGATACGTATGATCTTAATATAAACAGCTATTATATAAACGGTCGAGTTTACTACGAATCACAACGATATAATATGCTTAGGTAATCATATTAGTGAATGGACTTATATGATTGCTATCGGCCGATACGTATGATCTTAATATAAACAGCTATTATATAAACGGTCGAGTTTACTACGAATCACAACGATATAATATGCTTAGGTAATCATATTAGTGAATGGACTTATATGATTGCTATCGGCCGATACGTATGATCTTAATATAAACAGCTATTATATAAACGGTCGAGTTTACTACGAATCACAACGATATAATATGCTTAGGTAATCATATTAGTGAATGGACTTATATGATTGCTATCGGCCGATACGTATGATCTTAATATAAACAGCTATTATATAAACGGTCGAGTTTACTACGAATCACAACGATATAATATGCTTAGGTAATCATATTAGTGAATGGACTTATATGATTGCTATCGGCCGATACGTATGATCTTAATATAAACAGCTATTATATAAACGGTCGAGTTTACTACGAATCACAACGATATAATATGCTTAGGTAATCATATTAGTGAATGGACTTATATGATTGCTATCGGCCGATACGTATGATCTTAATATAAACAGCTATTATATAAACGGTCGAGTTTACTACGAATCACAACGATATAATATGCTTAGGTAATCATATTAGTGAATGGACTTATATGATTGCTATCGGCCGATACGTATGATCTTAATATAAACAGCTATTATATAAACGGTCGAGTTTACTACGAATCACAACGATATAATATGCTTAGGTAATCATATTAGTGAATGGACTTATATGATTGCTATCGGCCGATACGTATGGCCTTAATATAAACAACAATTATTTAAACGGTCGAGCTTACTATGAATCACAACGATATAATTAGCTTAGGTAATCATATTAGTGAATGGGCTTATATGGTTGCTATCGGCCGATACGTATGACCTTAATAGAAACGGCTATTATATAAACGGTCGAGTTTACTATGAATCACAACGATATAATTAGCTTAGGTAATCATATAAGTGAATGGACTTATATGGTTGCTATCGACAGATACATATGATCTTAATATAAACGGATAATATATAAATGGTCGAGCTTACTACGAATCACAGTGATATAATTAGCTTAGGTAATCATATTAGTGAATGGACTTATATGGTTGCTATCGGCCGATACGTATGATCTTAATATAAACGTCTATTCTATAAACGGTCGAGTTTACTACGAATCACAACGATATAATTAGCTTAGGTAATCATATTAGTGAATGGACTTATATGGTTGCTATCGGCCGATATGTATGACCTTAATATAAACGACTATTATATAAACGGTCGATTTTTCTACGAATCACAACGATATAATATGCTTATGTAATCATATTAGTGAATGTACTTATATGATTGCTATCGGCCGATACGTTTGACCTTAATATAAACGACTATTATATATATGGTCGAGCTTACTATGAATCACAATGATATAATTAGTTTAGGTAATCATATTAGTGAATGGACTTATATGGTTGTTGTCGGCCGATACATATGACATTAATAAAAATGGCTATTATATAAACGGTCGAGCTTACTACAAATCACAACGATATAATTAGCTTAGGTAATCATATTAGTTTATGGGCTTATACGGTTGCTATCGGCCGATACGTATGACCTTAATATAAACGGCTATTATATAAATGGTCGAGTTTACTACGAATCAGAGTGATATAATTAGCTTAGGTAATCATATTAGTGAATGGACTTATATGGTTGCTATCGGCCGATACGTATGATCTTAATATAAATGGCTATTATATAAACGGTCGAGTTTACTACGAATCACAACGATATAATTAGCTTAGGTAATCATATTAGTGAATGGACTTATATGGTTGCTATCGGCCGATATGTATGACTTTAATATAAACGACTATTATATAAACGGTCGATTTTACTACGAATCACAACGATATAATATGCTTATGTAATCATATTAGTGAATGGACTTATATGGTTGCTATCGACCGATACGTTTGACCTTAATATAAATGACTATTATATAAATGGTCGAGCTTACTATGAATCACAACGATATATTTAGTTTAGGTAATCATATTAGTGAATGGACTTATATGGTTGTTGTCGGCCGATACATATAACATTAATGAAAATGGCTATTATATAAACGGTCGAGCTTACTACAAATCACAACGATATAATTAGCTTAGGTAGTCATATTAGTTTATGGGCTTATATGGTTGCTATCGGCCGATACATATGACCTTAATATAAACCGCTATTATAGAACTGGTCGATTTTACTATGAATCACAACGATATAATTAGCTTAGGTAATCATATTAGAGAATGGACTTATATGGTTGCCATCGACCGATATGTATGATCTAAATATAAACGGCTATTATATAAACGGTCGAGTTTGCTACAAATCACAGCGATATAATTAGCTTAGGCAATCATATTAGTGAAAGGACTTATATGGTTGCTATCAGCCGATACGTATGACCTTAATATAAACGGCTGATATATAAACGGTCGAGTTTATTATGAATTAGAACGATATAATTAGCTTAGGTAATCATATTAGTGAATGGACTTATATAGTTGCTATCGGCCGATACGTATGATCTTAATATAAATGGCTATTATATAAACGGTCGAGTTTACTACGAATCACAACGATATAATTAGCTTAGGTAATCATATTAGTAAATGGACTTATATAGTTTCTATCGGCCGATAAGTATGACCTTAATATAAACGACTATAATATAAACGGTCGAGTTTACAACGAATCACAACGATATAATTAGCTTAGGTAATCATATTAGTGAATGGACTTATATGGTTGCTATCGACCGATTATGACCTTAATATAAACGGCTGCTATATAAACGGTCGAGTTTACTACGAATCACAATGATATAATATGCTTAGGTAATCATATTAGTGAATGGACTTATATGGTTGCTATCGGTCGATACGTATGATCTTATATAAATAGCTATTATATAAACGGTCGAGTTTACTATGAATCACACCGATATAATTAGCTTAGGTAATCATATTAGCGAATGGGCTTATATGGTTACTATCGGCCGATACGTATGATCCTAATATAAACGGCTATTATATAAACGGTCGATTTTACAACGAATCATAATGATATAATTAGCTTAGGTAATCATATTAGTGAATGGACTTATATAGTTTCTATCGGCCGATAAGTATGACCTTAATATAAACGACTATAATATAAACGGTCGAGTTTACTACGAATCACAACGATATAAATATTTTAGGTAATCATATTAGTGAATGGACTTATATGGTTGCTATCGGCCGATTATGACCTTAATATAAACGACTATTATATAAACGGTCGAGTTTACTACGAATCACAATGATATAATATGCTTAGGTAATCTTATTAGTTAATAGACTTATATGGTTGCTATCGGCCGATACGTATGATCTTAATATAAACGGCTATTATATAAACGGTCGAGTTTACTATGAATCACAACGATATAATTAGCTTAGTTAATCATATTAGAGAATGGGCTTATATGGTTACTATCGGCTGATACGTATGATCTTAATATAAACGGCTATTATATAAACGGTCGAGTTTACTACGAATCACAATGATATAATTAGCTTAGGTAATCATATTAGTGAATGGACTTATATAGTTTCTATCGGCCGATAGTAACCATATAAGCCCATTCGCTAATATGATTACCTAAGCGAATTATATCAGTGTGATTCATAGTAAACGCGACCGTTTATATAATAGCCGTTTATATTAAGATCATACGTATCGGCTGATACGTATGATCTTAATATAAACGGCTATTATATAAACGGTCGAGTTTACTACGAATCACAATGATATAATATGCTTAGGTAATCTTATTAGTGAATAGACTTATATGGTTGCTATCGGCCGACACGTATGATCTTAATATAAACGGCTATTATATAAACGGTCGAGTTTACTACGAATCACAACGATATAAATATTTTAGGTAATCATATTAGTGAATGGACTTATATGGTTGCTATCGGGCCGATTATGACCTTAATATAAACGACTATTATATAAACGGCCGAGTTTACTACGAATCACAATGATATAATATGCTTAGGTAATCTTATTAGTGAATAGACTTATATGGTTGCTATCGGCCGATACGTATGATCTTAATATAAACGGCTATTATATAAACGGTCGCGTTTACTATGAATCACACTGATATAATTAGCTTAGGTAATCATATTAGCGAATGGGCTTATATGGTTACTATCGGCAGATACGTATGACCTTAATATAAACGGCTATTATATAAACGGTAGAGTTTACTATGAATCACAATGATATAATTAGCTTAGGCAATCATATTAGTGAATGGACTTATATGGTTGCTATCGGCCGATACGTATGACCTTAATATAAACGGCTATTATATAAACGGTCGAATTTACTACGAATCACAACGATATAATATGCTTAGGTAATCATATTAGTGAATGGACTTATATGATTGCTATCGGCCGATACGTATGACCTTAATATAAACAACAATTATTTAAACGGTCGAGCTTACTATGAATCACAATGATATAATTAGTTTAGGTAATCATATTAGTGAATGGGCTTATATGGTTGCTATCGGCCGATACGTATGACTTTAATATAAACGGCTATTATATAAACAGTTGAGTTTACTATGAATCACAACGATATAATTAGCTTAGGTAATCATATTAGAGAATGGACTTATATGGTTGCTATCGACCGATACATATGATCTTAATATAAACGACTATTATATAAATGGTCGAGTTTACTACGAATCACAGTGATATAATTAGCTTAGGTAATCATATTAGTGAATGAACTTATATGGTTGCTATCGGCCGATGCGTATGATCTTAATATAAAAGGCTATTATATAAACGGTCAAGTTTACTATGAATCACAACGATAAAATTAGCTTAGGTAATCATATTAGTGAATGGACTTATATGGTTGCTATCGGCCGATACGTATGACCTTTATATAAATGGCTATTATATAAACGGTCGAGTTTACTACGAATCAAAACGATATAATATGCTAAGGTAATCATATTAGTGAATGGACTTATATGGTTGCTATCGGCCGATACGTATGACCTTAATATAAACAACAATTATTTAAACGGTCGAGCTTACTATGAATCACAACGATACAATTAGTTTAGGTAATCATATTAGTGAATGGACTTATATGGTTGCTGTCGGTCGATACGTAATAAAAATGGCTATTATATAAACGGTCGAGTTTACTACGAATCACAACGATATAATTAGCTTAGGTAATCATATTAGTGAATGGGCTTATATGGTTGCCATCGGCCGATACGTATGACCTTAATATAAACGGCTATTATATAAACGGTCGAGTTTACTATGAATCACAACGATATAATTAGCTTAGGTAATCATATAAGAGAATGGACTTATATGGTTGCTATCGACCGATACATATGATCTTAATATAAACGGCTATTATATAAATGGTTGAATTTACTACGAATCACAGTGATATAATTAGCTTAGGTAATCATATTAGTGAATGGACTTATATGGTTGCGATCTGCCGATACGTATGATCTGAATATAAATGGCTATTATATAAACGGTCGAGTTTACTACGAATCACAACGATATAATTAGCTTAGGTAATCATATTAGTGAATGGACTTATATGGTTGCTATCGGCCGATACGTATGACCTTAATATAAACGACTATTATATAAACGGTCGATTTTACTACGAATCACAATGATATAATATGCTTATGTAATCATATTAGTGAATGGACTTATATGATTGCTATCGACTGATACGTTTGACCTTAATATAAACGACTATTATATAAATGGTCGAGTTTACTATGAATCACAATGATATAATTGGTTTAGGTAATCATATTAGTGAATGGACTTATATAGTTGTTGTCGGCCGATACATTTGACATTAATAAAAATGGCTATTATATAATCGGTCGAGCTTACTACAAATCACAACGATATAATTAGCTTAGGCAATCATATTAGTTTATGGGCTTATATGGTTGCTAATGGCCGATACATATGACCTTAATATAAACGGCTATTATAGAAACAGTCGAGTTTACTATGAATCACAACGATATAATTAGCTTAGATAATCATATTAGAGAATGGACTTATATGGTTGCCATCGACCGATATGTATGATGTAAATATAAACGGCTATTATATAAACGGTCGAGTTTGCAACAAATCACAGCGATATAATTAGCTTAGGTAATCATATTAGTGAATGGACTTATATGGTTGCTATCAGCCGATACGTATGACCTTAATATAAATGGCTATTATATAAACGGTCGAGTTTATTATGAATTAGAACGATATAATTAGCTTAGGTAATCATATTAGTGAATGGACTTATATGGTTGCTATCGGCCGATATGTATGACCTTAATATAAATGGCTATTATATAAACGGTCGAGTTTACTATGAATCACAACGATATAATTAGCTTAGGTAATCATATTAGTGAATGGACTTATATGGTTGCTATCGGCCGATACGTATGACCTTAATATAAACGGCTATTATATAAACGGTCGAGTTTACTACGAATCACAACGATATAATTAGCTTAGGTAATCATATGAGTAAATGGACTCATATAGTTTCTATCGGCCGATAAGTATGACCTTAATATAAACGACTATAATATAAACGGTCGAGTTTACTACGAATCGCAACGATATAATTAGCTTAGGTAATCATATTAGTGAATGGACTTATATGGTTGCTATCGGCCGATTATGACCTTAATATAAACGGCTATTATATAAACGGTCGAGTTTACTACGAATCACAATGATATAATATGCTTAGGTAATCATATTAGTGAATGGACTTATATGGTTGCTATCGGTCGATACGTATGATCTTATATAAACGACTATTATATAAACGGTCGAGTTTACTTTGAATCACACCGATATAATTAGCTTAGGTAATCATATTAGCGAATGGGCTTATATGGTTACTATCGGCCGATAAGTATGATATTAATATAAACGGCTTTTATATAAACGGTCGAGTTTACTACGAATCATAATGATATAATTAGCTTAGGTAATCATATTAGTGAATGGACTTATATAGTTTCTATCGGCCGATAAGTATGACCTTAATATAAACGACTATAATATAAACGGTCGAGTTTACTAAGAATCACAACGATATAATTAGCTTAGGTAATCATATTAGTGAATGGACTTATATGGTTGCTATCGGCCGATTATGACCTTAATATAAACGGTCGAGTTCACTATGAATCACAACGATATAATATGCTTAGGTAATCATATTAGTGAATGGACTTATATGGTTGCTATCGGCCGATTATGACCTTAATATAAACGGTCGAGTTCACTATGAATCACAACGATATAATATGCTTAGGTAATCATATTAGTGAATGGACTTATATGATTGCTATCAGCTGATACGTATGACCTTAATATAAACTACTATTATATAAACAATCGAGTTTACTATGAATCACAACGATATAATTAGCTTAGGTAATCATATTAGTGAATGGACTTATATTGTTGCTGTCAGCCGATACGTATGACCTTAATAAAAATGGCTATTACTTAAACGGTCGAGTTTACTATGAATCACTACGATATAATTAGCTTAGGTAATCATATTAGTGAATGGGCTTATATGGTTGCTATCGGCCGATAAGTATGGCCTTAATATAAACGGCTATTATATAAACGATTGAGTTTACTATGAATCACAACGATATTATTAGCTTAGGTAATTATATTAGTGAATGGACTTATATGGTTGCTATCGACCGATACGTATGATCTTAATATAAATGGCTATAATATAAACGATCGAGTTTACTACGAATCACAGCGATATAATTAGCTTAGGTAATCATATTAGTGAATGGACATATATGGTTGCTATCGGCCGATATGTATGACCTTAATATAAATGGCTATTATATAAACGGTCGAGTTTACTATGAATCACAACGATATAATTATCTTAGGTAATCATATTCGTGAATGGATTTATATGGTTGCTATCGGCCGATATGTATGACCTTAATATAAACGGCTATTATATAAACGGACGAGTTTACTACGAATCACAACTATATAATTAGCTTAGGTAATCATATTAGTGAATGGACTTATATGATTGCTATCAGCTAATACTTATGACCTTAATATAAACGACTATTATATAAACGGTCGAGTTTACTATGAATCACAACGATATAATTAGCTTAGGTAATCATATTAGTGAATGGACTTATATGGTTGCTGTCAGCCCAAACGTATGACCTTAATATAAATGGCTATTATATAAACGGTTGAGTTTACTACGAATCACAATGATATAATTAGCTTAGGTAATCTTATTAGTGAATGGACTTATATGGTTGCTATCGGCCGATACGTATGACCTTAATATAAATGGCTATTATATAAACGGTCGAGTTTACTCTGAATTACAATGATATAATTAGCTTAGGTAATCATATTCGAGTCTCCCCAAGAGCAGGGTGGAAAGTTCTTAGAGGAAAGGATGTTGGGGGTCTATTTGGAAACAGCCTCTCTACCCCAAGGTAGGGGTAAGGTCTGCGTACACACTACCCTCCCCAAACCCCACTAAGTGAGATTATACTGGGTTGTTGTTGTTGTTGTTTAAGCTTTATATTTTCCAAAAACTTAATAGTATTATTTTTTTTCTTCCTTATTTCAGTATATTCCAAGAAAAATTTGCAAGCATCTTCCTCCAACATTAGAGCACGCGATTTGGCACCATCGTGGCAAAGAGTGGATTGTAATTATGAGCGCCGGTGATCAAAAAAAGTTTAAGGTAGGCTGGAGACTTTTTGTATTGGATAATTTTATCAGGCGAGGTTTATTTGTCAAATTTACGTTGCTTGATGTTTCACCACTGCGTGCTATCTTCAATGTGGACGTGAAGGGAGACGGATATCCTATTTGTACTAATCTATTTTTTACTTGACACTAGGATGTGTTTGTGTTAAATTCAAACCTTTAGTTATGGTTGTTGTACTTTTTTATGCTGAAATGTTATATTAATAAAAGGAAGGAATTTCAATCTTCATATTACATCCAATTTCTATTAAATTATTTATTGTTCAAAATATTAAATTACTGGAATAATTAAAATTATTTATATATTAATCATTAAATGCACCATGGATTTATTATCTTAACATTATTGTGGATTTAGTTGTGCTACTTGTGCCTTTGATTTGCTATAACAGTTTTTATTTCTTACGTTTGAAATTAATTTTAAAGACTATTTTTGTTACAACATATTTCCAAACGGTTGAGAATAAAATCTTGGACTTAAAATTCAACCTAATTCTACCTGCACACTACTAAAACGGTTGGAAATAATAAATACTTCATAGAGAAGCTAAATATTTGAGACTAATAAATGATACATTGAATGGTAACCTACCAACCGGATCTTTTTTGGAATGGAGAAGAGATTTTTTTTTGTGATTTTACTGAAATTTTTCATTAGGATATTTTACAAGTATAATTTATAAATTAAATATTTTCTTAATTTTTTATCAGATAACCAAACAGTGTCACATAAATTGAAGGAAATTAAATGTGACGACCCGACCCGTTGTCTCATGAGTTACTGCTCAGTTTTCCCCATTTTCAACTTCTTTATGCTTCATTATTCGTATCTTATGTGATCGAGTTGGTTTGGAGAGGCTTTGATAAGAAATGAGACACTTAGTCTCTTTTAAGAAGGCTTAAGTTGGAAAAGTCAATCGGACGTTGACATATGAGTTAGAGGGCTCTGATGTGAATTCCGATGGTTCGGTTAGTTCCGAGAGGTGATTTGTGACTTGGGAGTTTGACCGGAAGTAATTTTGAAGGTCTGGTGTAGAATTAAGCTTGAGTTGGCGAAGTTAGTATTTTGGCAATTTCCGGTTAATAGGTGAGATTTTGATCCGAGAGTCGGAATGGAATTCCGAGAGTTTTTGCAGCTTCTTTATGTGATATGGGATATGTGTGCAAAATTTCAGGTCATTCAGATGTGGTTTCATCGGGTTTTTGATCGAATGCGTGTTTAGGAAGTTTTAGAAGAACTTAGGCTTGAATTCGATGTAATTTGATAGTTTTGGCATTGTTTGAGGTGCTTTGATGATTGGAACAAGTTTGTATGATGTTATGGGGCGTGTTGGCATGTTGGGTCGGGGTCCCATGAGGTTCGGATAAGTTTTGGAAGAATTTTTGGAAGATTTTTGCCGTTTTGAGCATAAACATGTAATGATCCAAAATTCCATTTTTAGTTCTAGAGATCGAAATTTGATTTCAAGACTTCCAAAATTTAAATAATGAATTATAGGAGTGATTCGGAAAGTTTGTTCTAATTTCATCAAGTCTAGATTGGGTTTTTGACACGAAGCATGAGTTAATTGCTTAACGAGCGAAATGGGTATTGAACTGAGTAAATGAGCTCCGAATTGAGTTTCGACTGAACGGCTATGTGCATATTATTATTTGTGACTCATAGGAACAAGAATCATCAATTTCTGAGTTTGTATGATGAAGTTAGAGCCTTTTTAGTGAAAAGAAAAGTTGCTGCAATTTTCTGGGCAGTTTCTGCATTTTCGCACGTGTGAACAGTGACCACACCTGCGTGAACAGTGACTACACCTGCGTGAACAGTAGCCGTGAACAGTAAAAATGCGTGAACAGTACCCAAAAATATTCTGGGCAGAATGTTAAGTTTTGAAGATGGGACTTCATTCCCATTTTCCATTTTTGACGATTTGGGGCGCGGATAAGGCAATTTTTCGAGGAAGTTTTGGAGAGAACAAAGGGGTAAGTTTTCTTAACTCAATTATGGTTGGATAACTTGAATCTATTACTGGTTTTGGTATTTAATCTGTGAATTTTGTTGGAAAAGTTTAGAAAATCCTCTTGGATAAAATCACGAATTTGAGGGTAGAAATGTGATGGGATTTGGATAATTTTGGTATGGTTAGACTCGTGAGGAGATAAGGAACCCGTTAATGTAAAAATATCTGAGTTTTGAGACGTGGGCCCAGGGCTTGGTTTTTTGCTAATTTAAAATTTTTTAGTATTTTTCGATTATTTTGATTGGGCTTTGTTCCCTTATCATATTATGACGTATTCGTTTTGATTTTGGATAGATTCGACGCACGTGAAGGCCAATTCAAAGGTCAAAGACGCCGCGAGTTAAAGAAATAGCCGGTTTGAGGTGAGTAGTGATGTTAAATGATGTCCTGAGGGTTTGAAACCCCGGATTGCACATCGTAATGCTATATTGAAGTGAAGCACGCGCTGGATGACGAGCGCGAGGTCTTTTACTACTGGGAATTGTGACTTGGTCCCTTCCGATTGATGATTTTACTACATATTTGACTGAAATTGATTTGTTATCATCATGATTTGGGCAAATTGCCATATTTGGGCTTCGTGCCAATTATTTGAACCCTTCAAGGATTTTTATCACTATTTACTTACTGTTTTGACTTATATTAAACTCAGTCCTATTGATATTTATGGTTTTACAAACTTAGCCACTTTTATACAGATTTGAAACTTAAATGATATTTCTAAATGATATTTTGGGGTGAGAACCACTGTTTTACATATGCCCGAGGGGCTTATGTTGATTTTCGGACTGAGTAAGGTCGAGGGCCATATGTGAGGATATGCTGAGTGATATAAGGCCGAGGGCCTTAGATATTATTTATGCCATGCGGTGGCTTGAGTGATGTGGGGAGGCTTTCAGGCCTCGAGTGTGATGTGAGGAGGCTTTTAGGCCTCGAGTGTGATGTGAGGAGGCTTTTGGTCCTCGAGTGTTATGTGAAGAGGCTTTCAGGCCTCGAGTGTGATGTGAGGAGGCTTTCAGGCCTCGTCTGTGAAGTGCGAAGGCTTTCAAGCCTTATTTTATATGCCACGAGGCGGCTTGATATTGCGCTTGGGCCGTAAGGGGCCCCTCCCGGAGTCTGCACACCCCCAGTGAGCGTCGTCGACGTTAAATGGATCGGGCTACATGCCGCATGGTTACTATATGATATTGATATGAGAGTGAGCCCGAGGGGCTGTTACTATACTGAGTGATTGATACTGAGCCTGAGGGGCTGATACTATTCTAAGTTACTGATACTGTTCCCGAGGGGCAGATTTCTACTTGATATTTTGATATTGAGCCCGAGGGGCAGATTTCTACTTTTCATTTACTGCCAAGTTTCCTACTTTATTAGTTTAAAAGAGATTTCATCAGATATTTCACTTATGTGCCATTTTAAGTGATTTTACTGCTTTGGTATAGAATGCTTTGTGCCTTTACGTGTTTTCTTGCTTTCAGCCATTATTTATATTTGTTACTCACTGGGTCAGAGTACTCATATTACTCCCTGCACTGTGTGTGCAGATTCAGGCATAGCAGGTTTCCGCTCCTGAGAGCTGATCCTTCCAGTCCAAGCGGTGTTTTGGAGACTACGAGGTAGTTGTTGGAGTCTGCAGCGCCCGCGACTCCTTTATCTTATTATTCCTATGTTATTCAAGTTATTGTATCGGATTTCACATTTAGTAGACTTGTGTGAGGATTCCTTAGTTGCTCATGACTTGTGACACCCTGGTTAGGGCTATGTTGGGTTGGATTTCTGCATCTTTATATATATTTTTCCGCTATTGGTATTATTAAACCATGTTGTATTATGATTATGTTAAATAATTGTTTCGAACAGGTGAATTGGGTTGACTGGCTGACCTTATCTTCACGAGAGGCGCCATTATGACCAGGTTTGGGATTTGAATCGTGACAAGTTGGTATCAGAGCGTAGGTTACTAGGTCTCACGAGTCATGATCAGGTTTAGTACAGTCTCGCGGATCGGTATAGAGACATCTGTATTTATCCTCGAGAGGTTGCAGAACCTTTAGGAAAACTTCACATTCTTGAAATTCTTATCGTGTGTCCTTGATTTAGCTTGGAATACAACTCTTGAATTCCTTCCACGTATTCGTATGCGCTAACAAACGTTCAGTATTAGATGTGCCCTGATGGCTTGTAATTCCCTGATCGAGGGGCAAGACGTGATCTTTGTGAGTTTTGATGTTAGGCCAGTCTGGAGGACTTGAGGCAGGGCCTTTGCCTATGGCTTGAGCACCGAGGTACAGATTGTGCGAGCAAGTGTTTTGAACTTATATGTCTGGTATGGTCCCTATTAGTGGGAATGATGGTTGGATAGCTATGTGATGAGTATGTTAGTACTGCGAGATGTATCTATATGACTTGGAAGTGATGAGGGAGGTCTACTGGATGATAGATGAATCATAAAGTGTTTGATTTTCATTGTGATTGGATGTGTTGCCCCGAGTTATGGGCACGTGAAGAATCTTTTCATGTGTCCTATTTAGAGTGAAAAAAATTTCATGTTACGGTGTGAGTTTAGAGTCACGAAGATTAAGTGACGGTGTGATGTGTATGACAGTGGAAGGTATACGAAATGTTAATTGGAGGCAAAGTAGGTGGGTTATCTCCTGTGGAGTGTTATAAGGTGGTGTGATCCTTATGTTGTCTATTAGAAGATCTCATTTACAAGTGAAGAATATGCGTTGAAATCTAAATTGGGCCGCCTAGAGAGTGGGCTCAACAGTTGTGTGAGTGAATGCAAGAATTGTAGAAGAGTTAAAATTCCAGATGATTTGTGTTTCCACAAGCTTATGAAGGAGCGAGTTCAATCTCACTATGGTATTACGGCAACAATAGAGTATATGCGTCATGATTTATTGAGTGCGTTTTGATCTATGGCTTTGAGCCAAGTTGGGGAGTTTGTTATTAATTAAGTTGATTGCACGGTTAGATGTTATATTGGTTCAGGCTTGAGGCGTGTTGGTGAGTCAGTTATGGCTTACGAAGATTAAGGTAGACCAGGCGGTGGCCAGGCCCATTTTTATGCTATTCCAGGCAGGACAGATGCTATTACTTCACATGTTATCATTACAGGTATTGTTCCAGTCTGCCACAGCGATGCCTCTATATTATTCGATCCCGATTCCACCTCTTCTTATGTTCCCCATATTTTTCTCATTATTTGGGTACGCCTCGGGAGTTTCTTTATTTACTTGCTCATGTATCTACCCCGGTGGGCGATACTGTTGTTATGGGCCGTGTGTACCGGTCATATGTTGTGATTATTGAGGGTCTGGAGACCCGAGTTGATCTATTGCTATTGAACATGGTGGACTTTGATGTTATATTGGGCATGGATTGGTTATCTCCATATCATGCTATTCTAAACTGTCATGCTAAGACAGTTACTTTGGCTATGCCGGGTGTACCGCGGATCGAGTGGCGTGGTATGACTGATTATGTTCCTAGCAGAGTAATTTCTCTCCTGAAAGCCCAGCGTATGGTTAAGAAAGGTTTTCTGTCATATCTAGCTTTTGTACGAGATGTTGGAGCTGAGACTCCTAGTATTTATTATGTCGCAGTTGTGAGGGATTTTTCCTTATGTATTTCCTGCAGACCTGCCGGGCATGACCCCGGACAGGGATATTGATTTCGGTATCGACTTGGTGCCGGGTACTCAGCCTATTTCTATTCCACCGTACCGTACGGCACCAGCGGAGCTAAAGGTATTGAAAGAGCAGCTTCAGGAACTCCTAGAAAAGGGGTTTCATTCGGCCTAGTGTGTCACCTTGGGGTGCACCAGTCTTATTTATGAAGAAGGAGGATGGCACAATGAGAATGTGCATTGATTACAGAAAGTATTCTTGGGTTGGTAACCTACATGGCCTGTTCCAGCCAGAGGAATTCCGTTTTGATAGCTTGGTTATGTGCGAGCAGATTTGAAAGTTTTTTTTATGGTTTTTAGCATGGTTCGAGCCAGATATCTTCTACCGGTGCGCGAAACATATTGTGTATTATGAACTCCTTCTAGATGAGAGCAAATAGAAGATTTCTAACTGCCCAGAATGAAATTTTCCTATAGCCCATAAATTCTAATGAGATTTTGTGTTTGTAACAAGAAGGAATAATAGACGTGGTATATGGTACATGCTTAATGTTTTCATGTGCAAGGTGGCAGTTCATTGTTAAAGGGAAGGTCACGAATTCTGGATGAGATAGTCAATTTCAGATATTTATATTGAATGTTATAACTGCTCGGTAAGGCCTGAGAAGGGTGCACGTTATATTTTGACTAACATATGTCTATTGGTATTACAACACCCACTTGGTTGATCGACTACCAATATTTCGATCTTGCTATGTAT
This sequence comes from Nicotiana glauca, assembly GCA_026770625.1. Taxonomy (NCBI): domain Eukaryota; kingdom Viridiplantae; phylum Streptophyta; class Magnoliopsida; order Solanales; family Solanaceae; genus Nicotiana; species Nicotiana glauca. The sequence goes on from MU728776.1 coordinate 32,258, forward strand.
TGTAGAAAAATTTTGAAAATAATTATCATGAAATGATCGTACTTGAGAGATGTGTCAATCATTGAGTGCTGAGGTTGTGATCAGTTGCGGTGATTTATGTAATCTAGGAATTTGGAGACGGAGAATTTTCAAAAATATACTACTTCGGGATTATGGCATGTTTGACGTGAGTGTTTTATCTAAATTCATTGGATGCACTAGTCGAGCTAATTGATGGCGATAACTATGTGCTGTGAGCACAAATATATGAGAGGTTTGAGCCTGTGTGCATGCACTGAGCCAATATTCATGCTCGAAAGATGTGTAAGCTATGATATGCCTAGAGTGGGATATTGAGCTTAAAGGTATAATGTTTATCGTATTCGTAACTTTGTTGAGAACTATCTGGACTATACTAGAGATTTCCAATATGCTAAATTCCAGAAAAAACTTGGTAATTACTAGTGTTAATTTGCTTATTTGAGTTGTGACAGCATAGTTTGCTCATGCCTATGATATAGAGCGTCATTTATGCTAGTCCAGGAGCATGAGAATCTTATTTCATTTAGCATATACAGGTGTACTTAGTGGATTGCTCCTATATGATATGCTTGGACTGGAGGTTTGTGACCGTGTCAGGTGGATTATGTATTGGCAACTAAGTTCTCATGAAGTCATTGTCAATGTGAGCTATAAGAGAGTTGGTTATCATTATTCTATTCATGTATCTTGGTTACACTGTGATTTATGAGGTATTTTCTCTTTCTGGGGTAGCCGGATGGTGCAATAGTGAGGTTTACTGGTAGGGCATTATATCGTGTACTTCTCCGTGAGTATGGTGATTCGCTGGTGGTACTAGACATCAATTGCGCTTGGTTGATGATTTTGAGCATGGTGACTTGGGATGTCTCATGTGAACTAGTGTCTGGATAGGGTCGCGCATGGCAGCAAAGTTATGTGGAGGTATGACCTTGCGGTTAGATTCGGGTGTTCTATTTCTATGATGTGAGATGTATTCTCAGCCTTGTGTTGTGGTGGTACTAGTGAGCTTGTGGTACAACTCTTTCTTTTGATCTATTTTCATGATTTGAGAGAGTTTGGATTGTGGCTTATTGGTGCACGGATTGCGCAAGTCGTGGCTTTAGTCTATATTGACGTGTCAATGTCGCCAGAGTTGTGTGTTGGAGTAGAAGAGGTCAGAGGGATCATTAATGATTACAAACAGATTCGATTCCAGTATGTTGGAAGGATAATATCGAAGTTCAACTCAAAAATTTGCTATGGTTTTTGCCAGAGGAGAAGTGGCTTCATGAATGGTTGATCTAAGAAATGGTTATGGCTTTCTGTGTGTTTTATTTAACACTTGCAGTATATGAAGGTGTTAGGATGAGACCTTAGTTGATAAGAAGTTTTCTATCAGTATCCGATTGTTGCGTGCAACTGCTATGATTAGGAGTTATTGCTGCAAGCGTTTGAGTCATGTGTTATGTTATGTAATTGCACCCGAGGTTGCAGGTATGGGTTGTTACAGCTTGTTCGGGCTTATTCACAGTATAAATGTGGGATTCTGATCATATGAAAGATTTCAAAAGTGGGAATGTGGTCCTATGGTTTATGGACTAGATTGGATTGCAAAAAATTTCAGTTACAATGTGTTGTCGGACCTATATGAGATAGGGTGACGTGGAATCACCCCCGGGTTTATGCATGGTAAGGTTATTCATCGATTGTTTGGCTTTTGGAACAACTCTGGGCACGTTCAAGGATGAACGTTTGTTAAGTTGGGGAGGATATGACGACCCGACCCGTCGTCTCATGAGTTACCACCCCGTTTTCCCCATTTTCAACTTCTTTATGCTTCATTATCCGTATCTTATGTGATCGAGTTGGTTTGGAGTGGTTTCGATAAGAAATGAGACACTTAGTCTCTTTTAAGAAGGCTTAAGTTGGAAAAGTCAACCGGACATTCACTTATGAGTTAGAGGGCTCGGATGTGAATTCTGACGGTTCGTTTAGTTCCGGGAGATGATTTGTGACTTAGGAGTGTGACCGGAAGTAATTTTGGAGATCCGGTGTAGAATTAGGCTTGAATTGGCGAAGTTACTATTTTGGTGATTTCCGGTTGATAGGTGAGATTTTGATCCGAGAGTTGGAATGGAATTCTGAGAGTTGCTGCAGCTTCGTTAGGTGATTTCAGGTCATTCAGACGTGGTTTGGTTGGGTTTTTGATCTAATGCGTGTTTTGGAAGTTTTAGAAGAACTTAGGCTTGAATTCGATGTAATTTGATGATTTTGGCATTGTTTGAGGCGTTTTGATGATTGGAACAAGTTTGTATGATGTTATGGGGCGTGTTGGCATGTTGGGTCGGGGTCCCATGAGGCTCGGATAAGTATTGGAAGAGTTTTTGGAAGATTTTTGCCGTTTTGAGCATAAACATGTGATGACCCAAAAGTCCATTTTTAATTCTAGAGATTGAAATTTGATTTCAATACTTCCAAAATTTAAATAATGAATTATAGGAGTGATTCGGAAAGTTTGGTCTAATTTCATCAAGTCGCGATTGGGTTTTTGACACGAAACATGAGTTGATTGCTTAACGAGCGAAATGGGTATTGAACTGAGTAAATGAGCTCCGAATTGAGTTTTGACTAAAGGGCTATGTGCGTATTATTATTTGTGACTCATAGGAACAAGAATCATCGAATTCCGAGTTCGTATGATGAAGTTAGAGCATTTTTAGTGAAAAACAAAGCTGCTGCAATTTTCTGGGCAGATTCTGCATTTTTCGCACTGCGTGAACAGTGACCACACCTGCGTGAACAGTAGCCGTGAATAGTAAAAATACGTGAACAGTAACTCGAAAACATTCTGGGCAGAATGTTAAGTTTTGAAAATGGGACTTCATTCCCATTTTCCATTTTTGACGATTTGGGGCTCGGAAACACAATTTTTCGAGGAAGTTTTGGAGAGAACAAAGGTGTAAGTGTTCTTAACTTAATTATGGTTGGATAACTTGAATCTATTACTGGTTTTGGCATTTAATCCGTGAATTTTCTTGGAAATGTTTAGAAAACCCTCTTGGATAAAATCACGAATTTGAGGGTAGAAATGTGATGGGATTTTGATAATTTTGGTATGGTTAGACTCGTGAGTAGACAAGGAACCCGTTAATGTAAAAATTTATGAGTTTCGAGACGTGGGGCCAGGGCTCGGGTTTTTGCTAATTTCAAAAATTTTGGTATTTTTCGATTATTTTGGTTGGGCTTTGTTCCCTTATCATATTATGACGTATTAGTTTTGATTTTGGATAGATTCGACGCACGTGAAGGCCAATTCGAAGGTCAAAGGCGCCGCGAGTTAAAGAAATAGCCGGTTTGAGGTGAGTAATGATATTAAATGATGTCCTGAGGGTTTCAAACCCCGGATTGCACATCATAGTGCTATATTGAAGTGAAGCACACGCTGGATGACGAGCGCGGGGTCTTTTACTACTGGGGATTGTGACATGGTCCATCCCAATTGATGATTTTACTGCATATTTGACGAAAATTGATTTGTTATCATCATGATTTGGGCTAATTTCTATATTTGGGCTCCGTGCCAATTATTTGAACCCTTCGGGGATTTTTATCACTATTTCCTCACTGTTTTTGACTTTTATTAAACTCAGTCCTGTTGATATTTATGGTTTTACAAACTCAGCCACTTTTATACAGATTTGAAACTTAAATGATATTTCTAAATGATATTTTGGGGTGAGAACCACTATTTTACAAATGCCCGAGGGGCTTATGATGATTTTTGGACTGAGTAAGGCCGAGGGCCATATGTGAGGATATGTTGAGTGATGAGGTCGAGGGCCTGAGATAATATTTATGCCACACGGTGTCTTGAGTGATGTGGGGTTGCTTTCAGGCCTCGAGTGTGATGTGAGGACACTTTTAGGCCTCGAGTGTGATGTGAGGAGGCTTTTAGGCCTCGAGTGTGAAGTGAGGAGGCTTTCCGGCCTCGAGTGTGATGTTAGGAGGCTTTCAGGCCTCGTGTGTGATGTGCGAAAGCTTTCAGGCCTTATTTTATATGCCACGAGGTGGCTTGATATTGCTCTTGGGCCGTAAGGGGCCCTCCCGGAGTCTGCACACCCCTAGTGAGCGACGTCGACGTTAAATGGATCAGGCTGCACGCTGCTGGGGTTACTATATGATATTGATCTGAGAGTGAGCCCGAGGGGCTGTTACTATACTGAGTGATTGATACTGAGCCTAAGGGGCTATTACTGTTCTGAGTTACTGATACTGTGCCCGAGGGGCAGATTTCTACATGATATTTTGATATTGAGCCCGAGGGACAGATTTCTACTTGTCATTTACAGCCAAGTTTCCTATTTTACTGGTTTAAAGGAGATTTCATCAGATATTTTACTTATGTGCCATTTTAAGTGATTTTACTGCTTTGGTATAGAATGCTTTGTGCCTTTACGTGTTTTCTTGCTTTCAGCCATTATTTATATTTGTTACTCACTGGGTCGGAGTACTCACATTACTCCCTACACCGTGTGTGTATATTCAGGCATGGAAGGTTTCCACTACTGAGAGCTGATCCTTCTAGTCCAGGCAGTGTTTCGGAGACTACGAGGTAGTTGTTGCCGTTCACAGCCCCCGTGACTCCTTTATCTTATTATTCCTATGTTATTCGAGCTATTGTATCGGATTTCGTACTTAGTAGACCTTTGTCAGGATTCTTTAGTTGCTCGTGACTTGTGACACCCCGATTACGGCTATGTTGGGTTGGATTTCCGCACCTTTATCTATATTTTTCCGCTATTGGTATTATTAAACCATGTTGTATTATAATTATGTTAAATAATTGTTTCGAACAGGTGAAATGGGTTGACTGGCTGGCCTTGTCTTCACGAGAGGCGCCATCATGACCAGGTTTAGGATTTGGGCCGTGACATTAAAAGTGGAAGAACAAGGGATTCATAAAAAAGGATTCGAAAAACACATATATTAGGATGTCACACCTAATGTAATATAGGACTATTTTATTTAGAGAAAATGCATAAAGTACCCATTAAACTTGTTCGAAAAAATTATTTACACACTTAAACTTTACGGGCGACCTTTTACCCCACAATTTTAAGCTTAAGTGAATTTAATATCCCATTCAAAATACTAAACCAATCTTGTGGTGGCTGTGTTTACACGCGCCATACCATAAATCGATCAGTTGTCATGGGTAAAAGGCAAACTACTGTTGCTAGCACCTCTGGAAGGCTTTCTCCATGCCGACCTTCTCTAACTCGTGCTATGGGACTCTTCTACAATTTTTTTGTTGAATAAAAATGTCACATACTAAAGAAAATTAAAGGCAATTTATGGCATCACCTAGGAAAAATGCTACCAAAGTTATTCATCTCACTTTTGGTGCTGATGACTAAAACCCAAAAAACTATCAGCATCTCCAAAAAGAGAAAACTAATAAGGCAAAATTCGAAAATTTTGAGCATTCACAGAAACATGCCAAACTAATAGTACAGGTTTTTTGCTCTTCTCCCCTTCTTCATCCTCATAACGGTCATCATCTTCTTCAATATCTTCAAATTCATCCCCTGCGAGAGCCTCTCCATATTCCTCTCGCAACACGGGGTTCGCCGGAAAGTTTGGTTGTCTGGAAAGTTTGGTATCATCTGTACCACATTTGTTGACAAGTTGGGTTTGTGCTCTTAATTCCCATTGTCTGGGTTTCCTTAGTAGAATTTTCGTCATTTTATTTCTCCTAATTTTGTATTAGAAGAGTGAACAAAACCTGAGATATAGAGCCACTAGTTAAGGACATATAAATTTTCTTCGACCACCGAATATTCCGGTGACACCTTGTCTTCTTTTCAACACTATTTCTGGTTCTAAAGAGGTATTTTTCAGCAAATAGATAAAAAATCGGATGGAAAAAAACTCAATTGAAGAAGGACGGAGATAAGAATAAGGTCACCGGAAACGGATATTATAGCCAAGCTAGAGTCATTGGTTCATTGCTTCTGTTAAATGAAGAAAGAGAAAGAAAAAATGAAAAAGAAAATAAAAATGAATAAGAAAAGAGAAAAAAATAATAATATTAAGTTAAATAGTTATAATATCCCATAGGAAAGTGACACTTGGACCACTAAATTAGGTTTAAGTTATTTTTTTTTGCCTTCACGCGCAGCTACAAAATGAACTACACGTCTTGCGCCAGGTCATCACTGAATAGGGTATTAAATTCACTTAAGCTTAGAATAGTGGAGTAAAAGGTCGCCACTAAAGTTTAGGTTTGTAAATAGTTTTTTTGGATAAGTTTAATGAGTACTTTATGTATTTTCACTTTTATTTACAAAAACTTAGCAAATGAAAAATAGAATCGTTTGACACTTTTTAACTTCTACAAATCAAAATCCTGCTCTCTAATATTTATTTTTCCTTTATTAATTGTAGTACCTTAATGCACCATACTTCAAATATTAGTTTGATCTTAAAGAAAATTTTGAATGCTAATAAGTTCGATAAGAGAAAATTAATAAAAATATTTACTGAAAAAAAATATTCTAATAGAAATTTAGTAAGGAGTGAAAGGTACTGGAAAACATTATCCAACCTGGTATTCTCAGGGTTGGATGAAGAACTCATGAAAAGAATTTAGGGTAAGCTAAATAGATGCTGTCACGACCCGAATTTTCCCACCATCGGGAGTCCTGATGACGCCTACTAACGTAGCTAGGTCAGCCAATCAGTAATTATTCTCTAATAATTTCTCAACAATATAAACATACGAAAACAATTAAATAAAAGCGGAAGACTTTAAGCTTATAAAACTGAAATCAAAAAGCGGATGTTTAAGACGTATCTCTACCCAAAATCTGGTGTCACTAGCTCACGGACTGCTATAGAGTACTAAAAACAAGACTGAAATGATATTACATACTGTTTATCTCGAAACAAAGAAAACAAACTAAACATAGAAGGGACTTCGGCCTGCGAATGCCAGCTAGGCTACCACGTGAGTCCCTTGACTGAAGACAGCTCCCGGGCAATCCTACTGCTGCTGTCCAAAAGCTGTTCCTGGATCTGTGGAAAAAGATGCACAGAGTATAGCATCGATACAACCGACCCTATGTGCTGGTAAGTGTCTGGCCTAACCCCGGCGAAGTAGTGACGAAGCTAGACAGGACTATCAAATAAACCTGAATAGTTCTATATATATATATATGCTCAATAAAAGGAAAGGATACCAAAACTAAACAGTTAAAAGGGAGGGGAAACATGCTATGGGGGAGTACAATCCGTATATAAAATTTATCAACTTAAATAAGAAAACATGGCAGAACAGTAATTTAACAGAGACAAGAAATCCAACAGTTGCACGGCATCAACCTTCGTGCTTTTACTCTCATCCTCACCCAAGGCAATCAAACAAAATGCACGGCATCACCCTTCGTGCTTTCCTCACATAGTCTCTCATTTCATGGTACGTAATGACCCTTCGTGCATAATGTAATCAACAATGGCATGGAATGCCCCTTCGTGCAAATATAATTAACAATGGCACGGAATGACCCTTCGTGCAAATATAATTAACAATGGCACGGAATGACCCTTCATGCAAATATAATAAAAAATGGAATGGAATGATCCTTCGTGCATTATCACTCTTCCTCACCCAAACAGCAATCACAACCAACCTGCGAGGGGAATACATAGTAATGAGGAATGTCCCGGCAAGGAAAAAAAATACAATTAAACAATTATGTCCCGGCAAGGGAGAATTGACAATGACTTCTACATCCCGGCAAGGGAGATAATCAATATACTTAAGTCATCCCAGCAAGGGATTTAATCACATTTCTTACCAATTCTTTCATTTCTTACTCAATAGTATTTTATCGTTCGAGCCAACGCTTCAAAGAATTCACAAATTCACAATTTATCCTCAACTCTTCACATTAGGTAGAATTCATTAATTAGTTTGGAAGAGTTCCAAATATACCAAGAACAACTAACCACAAAGACCCACGGTCATGCTAGACACCGATGTATAGATACTCGTCACCATACCTATACACTGTACTCGATCATTTAGCAAATAGCAATCAATAATACTCTAATCCTATTCCCTCTTAGATCAAACACTTATCTCGAATGCTCCAAACTCAAATCAATCCTCTATAATAGATTTACCCCTCGAATTTACCACCAAACCACTCGAGTCTAGTCACAAATTACTTGAATGTATCAACAAATGCTAATTGAATCAACTTGAATGCATGAAAATAAATTTCCCAAAGTTTTACTCAAAAATTCCAAAAATGCCCCCGGGCACACGTGGTCAAAACTCGAGGTTCGGACCAAAACCCGTTTACCCATTCCCCCACGAGTTCATATCTATGATTTTTTTTTGAAATCGGACATCAAATTGAGGTCCAAATCCCCAATTTTAAGAAAACCTAGGTTTTACCCAAAATTCCCATTTTCACCCATGAAAACCTTGATTTTTAAGTGGAAAACATGTTAAATGATGTTAATGATTGAAAGAAACAAGTAAAAATCGACTTACAACTGATTTGGAATGAAACTCGCTCTTGAAAAATCGCCCAAGGGTTTTATGTTTGGAAGGATGGTGAAAAATGACTTACAATTCGACTAAGTATAGAATTGCAGAGCCTCTGATGTCGCAATTGCGAACTGGGGTTCGCAATTGCGAACCCCGACCAAATGTGGGAAATGCGAAGCTGGACTCGCATTTGCAAACCCTTACTAGGCTGCCAATTTTTGCATTTGCGAACCAAAAGGTCGCATTTGCGAAGGCTGTGGCTAAAGGCGGGCATCACATTTGCGATCGATTGCTTCACATTTGCGAAGGAAGATGCCCATGGGATATTTCGCATTTGCGATAAAAAGCTCGCAATTGCAAGCTCGCATTTGTGAGTGCTGGCTTCGCAATTGCGAAGCCTGCAGAACTGAAGCACACCAGGTTTTTCAACTATGAGAAATGCAATCTGACACCTATCCAAAACTCATCCAAGCCCTCGGGGCTCCAAACCAAATATGCAGACAACCTCAAAAATATCCTATACTCGTGCGATCAAATCGCCAAAATAACATCATTTACATTGAATCAAGCCTCAAAACACATGATTTTTATTTCAAACTTCTTAAACTTTCAAACTTGGAACTCATAGTCCGATACACGTCAAACGACGTCTGACTTCAACCAAACTTCACAGAAAGCGCTTAAACAATATATAAGACTTGTTCCGGGCGTCGGAACCAAAATACGAGCCCGATATCATAGTCTTTTAATTAATTTTTATTTCTATTTTTCTTAATCATTTCAGAAAAAATAATTTAACAGAAAAATTCTTTTACTCGGGTTCTAGACCTCGAATTTCGACTTCGGGCACATGCCCGAGTCCCATATTTTTTTACGAACCCTCCGGGACCGTCAAATCATGGATCCGCTTCCGTTTACCAAAAATAATGACCGAAGTCACTTTAACCATATTAATATTAAAATTCTTCAAATATTTCACAGATTTTACATATTTCAACATAAAAGCTTTCTGGCTGCACGTCCGGATTGTGCACGCAAATTGAGGCAACTAAAAGTGAGCTTTTCAAGGCCCAGGAAGTACGGAAAAGGGATAAATACGGTGATGACCCTTTGGGTCGTCACAGATGCATTGAAGAATGTAAAGTCTTTTTTAAGGATCGTAAAGATTTCATTGAAGATTGTGATTCAAATTTTTGAGACAAACCCTAACCCTAATCCTAGAAATATTCAAATATTATACTACTATAAATACAACTTTATACATAATTAATCTCATTCATCTAAATTATTTTTTAGAATTCAAATTTCTCTGAAAATAACAATGGATAAAACCCCTTCTAAGAAAATTATCGATGAACCTCTACACGGTTCACCGGTCAAACATAACATCCTGTACTAGGATGTTAGGAACAAGCTGAAGAACATGAAGACAGAGATAAACATGTTGATGATGCGTCTGACAAGGGAAATCGGAGCATATTTTGTTAAACATCTTCTCCTTGATTCTTACCCGCTCACTTCCTGCTACGACATGCTTGAGGAACTTCTAGCCGAGCAAGATGAAGATCCCAATAATCCTGTGATTGTTATTAGTAGTGATACTGATACCGCTTCTAAGGTTTCAAAGTCTGTTAACCAAAAGAGTGAAGAGTAGTTTGTGTTTTTGTTGTTATTTTGTGATGCATTCCATGTTATTAGCATGGTCTGCTAAAAGTATTTACCTAATATTATTTGGAATATGTTGAAATTATTAATTAATCAATAAAAATTTATTTAGAATTTATTCTGTTTCGTATACTTTTGATTCTTATTTTAATATTATTATAGAACCAAAAGAAATACACTTTTTAGGTAAAAATATGGTTATTTTGCCTATCTATAACAATATAAAAATTATCACTCTAACGTTAAAAGAATAAAATTAATATTAAGAGAATAAATTTAAGAAAGAATAGTTATAACAATAATACTGACATAGTGTAGGTGAAATTTTGTTTTCACTAAAAATATGGTCACAAAATTTCTACAAGTAACAAATTGGAATTATTTGTATCTAATTGAAAAAAATTAGAACCACCTCAAAATTGTTGCTCTTTATTTACAAAAATCATACCAAAATATATCAGAAAATTAAATAACACAAAGTCTGGTTTTAATTCTAGTGAAACAAAAATAATATTGGAAAAAAATCCTTTCTAAAATAATTTTTTTTCTAAGAAAACTAATCCAGATATATTAATCAAAAATGATTCAAAGTATTGCCTAAGCCGATTGCTGCAAATATTTAATACATAAAAGTTATTTATTATAAGTACATTTTTGAAATCTACATAATTTTATAAACCACAATATTAACCGGACAAAGATCACACCAAAGATTAAACACGATCGCAATGATAAAGAAGTCACAAAATTCGAACTTCATAGATGATGAAGAAAGTAAACATGAACTAATCATGCCCAACTTCATATATTACTTGATATTCAAAATGAGAAACAAAGTTGTCAACTCTTGCACACCAAATTAAAGAGAAATAACAAACACTTTTCTAACACAAGATAACATAAGAACTACAATTGACATATTACTTTCCAACATTTTCTGAACTACAATTGATATATTACTTTCCAATATTTTCTGAAAGCTTTAACCCAATAAATATGCACGCTAACAGAGTAGATGAAATAGCACTTGCTGCACTTTCATTTGTTACTACTTCTTCACTTTCTTCAACTGCCGAGCTTGAAGATGACTCTTTCTGTGAACAACTTATTTTTTGAAATTTGTTGAACTCTTCTAAGGCTTCATCATAATATTGGAAAGTACGAAAGCATCTACCCTCGACTCCAACAAGCATTTTAATACACTCAGACCAACTTTTATATATTCCCGGCTTCTTACCACAAAAACAACAAACACCATAGAGTTGAATTTTTGTTTACCTTCAGCAGACTTTTCAAATACATTGAACGTCAATATGGCCGCATCGTGAGACTTGAAAGACTGGAAGATGCTACGCTTAACCCCGATAACCGTAGGAGAACATTCATCCATGAGTAGTATATTCCTGGCATTTTACCAAAAAATATAACATATACTTTTGAAGCACTATTCTTCTTCGAATGCATCATTAATCTATTAACTCACACTTAAAAGAGGATAGGAGTTTAAATGAAGGTCTGTTTAAGGTCTGTTTAAGTATGTTATCAGGGGGTTTAAATGAGAGTTTGTTTAAGTAGGGTATCATGTGTTTAAATAGTAGGGCTTTGAAGACCTACTAAAAAATATACGGAACACTCAAATATTATACATATACAAAATACATATTTATAGACATGTATATAGAAGACTTATTTCGAATTATATGGGTGTATACTACCAAAAAAAAGGGATGGAAATACGTTTAAAAAAAATATTGGAAAAGACATAGGGTTTGAACCCTTGAGATCTTCCATGTATTGGGAAGACAAATATTTAGTGGTGGGAGAGAATTAATGAAAAGGTTACTAAAAAGGCATTTTGGGTATAAAATTTCGGCCGAAACCCTAAATAAGGCGTAAAATGACTTAAATAATCCCATTTGGATCAATCTGGCCAATTTCGGTGTGGACAAAAAGATTTTTTCTTTTTTTTCCATGGTTTTACATTTGCGTTATTATTCTTTTAATTTTATTTTATGTTAGATTTTCAAAAGTCACCTTTAGAAGACATCCAGAAAAAGAAGACCAATATCTATTACTATTAAAAAGAAAACAACTTCTTGCCTAATCGCTCAATTGCCATTAATTCTCAGTATATGTGTCACGACCCAGATTTTCCATCCTCGGGATCATGATGGCACCTGCTTGTGGTAGCTAGGCAAGCCAACTTAATAAACAAATTTCTTAACAATTCATAGCATCAATATAGAACATGAAATTTAATAATAGCGGAAGTCTGAATTATAATCTGAATCAAAATGCGGAACAGTCAACAGTAGCCTCTACCCAAGACTGGTGTCACAGTATTCACGAACTGCTAAGAGTTTACTAAATACAAGGTCTGAAAGAAACATAAATCTATTTATCCCGAATACAAAGAGATGACAATCTAATATAAGGATAGAAGGGAGACGCCGGGACTGCGGAAGCCTGCAAGGCTACCTCGGGTCTCTCCGGACTGAAGGTATGCTCCTGAACTAAAGTTGCTGTTGCTGCTCGAAACCTGGACCTGTACAAAAATGCACAGAGTGTAGCATCTGCACAACCGACCCCATGTGCTGGTAAGTGTCTAGCCTAACCCCGACAAAGTAGTGACGAGGCTAGACTGGACCGCCACATAAACCTGTGCAATTATATATATATATATATATATATATATATATATATATATATATATATATATATATA
>MU728778.1:17159-39077 GCA_026770625.1 Nicotiana glauca
GGCGACAGCTGGGCTCCAATGGAGGTTTAGTCTTTAAAAAATAAAGAGGGGGGAGGGGGGAGGGGAGGGGGGGTTGTCCGCGAAGAAGACGACTCAGCTTTTTTAAAATATAGGTATATCGCATATATGGGATGCGATATACCTAACTATCTTTTCAACTTCAGGTATAGAGGATCCCATATGTGCGCTATATTTATTTTGACCGCCATTTTAAAATTCAAATATAGCGCATGGGTTGCATGCACTATACCTTAACGGACAAACGTTAAGGTATAGCGCATTCAACCCATACATTATATATAAATTGGTTATCAATTGGTTTTTTTTCCACTTATTCTTGTGGTTTGAGTAAAAAAAAAACACTTTGGTTTCAGACTCTATGTCAACATGGGCAGATTTAGGCACTTCCTACGGTGTACATAAATCATGGTCTTTCTGATAAACTAGATATTTTATGTATATATTTTGTAAAATTTATCTAATACTATCTGTTGATCCTCATACTCCAAAAAGATTGGATGGTATACTTAGTTAAATGTTGAGTTATTTATCAAAAGAAACACAAATCAATTATTTAATGTTGAGTTATTTATCAAAAGAAACATAGAACGATTCTCATTTAATACTTATCTTTTCTCGCTTTTCCAGTGGTGTACCCATATTCTATAAATCTTAGGTCCGCGAATTATCGTAATATCAAAGTCATGTCTAATAACTAATTATAGTAAACATTAAAAAAGAATTTCTCCTTAAATCTCAAATGACCATAATGGTATAACTTTGTGTAACGACCCGACCAGTCGTTTTGAGTCCTAGCGCGCCATTCAGCAGTCGGAGGCCATGCTCAGTTTTATTTCAGGTATTATGACTTGTACGCGTGGTCGAAATTAAGCTCCGGGAAGTTCAGAGTCGATTTGGATAGAGAATTATTATTTCGGAAGCTTAAAGTTGAAAGAATGAACTAGGACAGGAATTTTGAGTAAACGACCTCTGAATCAGGATCTGAAGGTTCCAGCAGGTTCGTATGATAATTTCGGGCTTGGGCATATACCCGGTTCGGGTTTCGGATAACCCGTGAGCGTATTCGCGCCTATTGTGGAAGTTAGCATTTTAGAAGAAATTTCATAAGTTTGGCTTGAAGTGAATTTCAGTGTTATCGATGTCCGTTTGGGATTCCGAGACTGTGAATAGCTCCATATGGTGATTCTAGAGTTGGGGGCGCGATCGAAAGTGAATTCGAAGGTCCGTAGGTCATTTTGGAGCCATTTGGCTAAAGATAGAAATTTGAAGATTTTTGAGAAGTTTGACCGGGGGTGGACTTTTGATATCGGGGTCGGAATCCGATTCCAAAAGTTGGAGTAGGTTCGTAATGTCAAATATGACTTGTCCGCAAAATTTGAGGTCAATCGGACGTGATTTGATAGGTTTAAACATCGAAAATAGAAGTTTGAAAATTTGAAGTTCATAAAGCTTGAATCGGGGTGTAATTCATGGTTTTAGCGTTGTTTGATATGATTTGAGGCCTCGAGCAAGTCCGTAATGTATTTTGGGATTGGTTGGTAGGTTTGGTTGAGGTCCCGGGGTGGATTGCGGGTGGCTAATGGATCGAATCCGGAGTTTGAAGGAGGGCTGGAGCTGCTGCTTCTGGTATTTCCGCTTCAGCAGAGTTTGGACCGCAGAAGCGGCCCCACAGAAGCGAGGAAGATGCCGCAGAAGCGGTTGGATGTGAAGCAGCCCAGGACCGCAGAAGCGGCCCTAGATCCGCAAAAGTGGAACCGCAGAAGCGGTGGGCCGGCTGCAAAAGCGAAAAGTGGGCTATAGCCCAGTGTCCGCAGAAGCGGCGTTTTGTGCACAAAAGCGGGACCGAGGAAGCGAAAATATTTCCGCAGAAGCGAAAATTGCTGAGGCAGTGAGGGTGTTTTAAAAATCGGATTTTGGCTATTTCCTCTCATATTTTCTTGGCTTGGGCGATTCTTGGAGGGGTTTCAAGAGAGGATCTTCATCATTAATGATAAGGTAAGTTATCCCCACCTACTTTGAGTTAAATACATCAATTATGTATGGATTTGAGCATGAAAATTATAAAAAAATTTGGGGTTTTGGTAGAAAGACCTAGAAATTATATTCTTTGAATTTAGCCACTATTTTGGGTATGGAATTTAGAGAAAATTATATATTTGAGTTCCTAAGGTCATGGATAATCTTTATCTTTGAAAAATTTCGGAATCCGGGCACGGGGTCCGAGGGCGTTTTGGTTAACTTTTCGATTGGAGTTAGAAATTGCTATAAATTATATATTAATGAATAATTGAGCATAAATTAATGGATTTGCATAACCATTGGCTAGTTTTGGAGCGTGGTGCATTAATTAGAGTCTTCGGAAGGGCGTGGAATGCCGGTTTGGATCTTCGGAGTGAGGCGAGTCTCCTTTCTAACCTTGTGAGAGGGAATTGTCCCCATAGGTGAAATAATTGATTATGTGTTCCTATTTGTGGGGGCTACATACGCACGAGGTGACGAGAGTCCGTGCGTAGCTACTATTGTGCTATTGTCCAAGTAGTTAGGACCCAAAAATATGTTATACTTGGATTATTTATGAACCCATTGATAGCTTGAATTGCTTAAATCACGTTGAATTAGTAAGTAAATTTCTAAAAGGATTAAACTTCATTTGTTGAAAATTGTTAAAGGAGAATTGGTTTTATTTGGATAATTATCCTCCGATAAATTCTTAATTGGCTATTTGAGCATGTGTTTTATGTGTACCTGTGTTGCATGGATGATTCACAAGAAGGGTGATTATTTATTTTATGTGTACCTGCGTCGCATGGATGATTCGCGAGCAGGGTAATTGTTTATTTTATGTTGACCGCGTCGCATGGATAGATTCGCGAGCGGGGTAATAGATGCATCCATGGTTTGGGCCGTTCGACCCTCCGCAGTGCACAGTTTACAATTTTGTTGGATTGGGCTGTCGCCTCGGTGTGATTTGCGCATGTTATTTGTCGCTTGAGAATTTTAAACGTGAAATTTACCCTTCGTGGCTTGATATAAATTGATAAGATAATAAACAGTAAACCTTGAAAATCCTTGATTATTTGTTGAAGGTGTTTACATGTTTTCCGGCTTCGTGAATTAGAACTACTATATAAATCCATGATTTTCCTCACATTTTTAGAATATTGTTAATTGAACTCTAGTAAATGTCGAAGTTGACCATCTCGTCTCTACTTCTTCGAGATTAGGTGGGATACTCATTGAGTACACGTTGTTTACGTACTCATACTACACTTCTGTGCATTTTGTTGCACAGGTATATGTACCTCTTGCAGCCTACTAGGCGTAGCAGCACGGATGATTCTGGGACTAGGTGAGTTGCATTATTCGAGGCGACCCGCAACTAGTATAGTCCCTTTCAGTATATTGTATTTATTTCTTGTCCACTGTATTTCGGACTGATGTTGTATTTTATTTCCTTATTTGTATATGCTCATGCATTTGTGACACCGGGTTCTGGGAGGATTTTGAATTATTCAGTATTAAGTCTTTTATCGACTTCATGTTCATTTTGTAAAATTTTTATTATCTAATATTTAACGTATAAGAAAAATTATATTCCGCAAATACTAAAAGTGGAATTTAATTATGCATTCTTGGTTGGCTTGCCTGACAGCGGTGTCCGGTGCCACCACGACCCTTAGTGGATTTTGGGTCGTGATACTTTGTCCTTGAAAGAGATATATGACCATATGGATGTTGATAAATGTGTGGTAGTAGCAAATTAATTGAGATCTCTGGAAGAGCCAATTATTGCTATTTTGGAGGAATACAATTTATTATCATATTAATTTATTGTGTCGTAGTTAGTCTCAAAGAAACTTATTGAGTTTTTAAAGTATTCGCGAAGGCGGTTGGTTATATTGAGACTATAAATAAAGGAAAAATTTAATATCTTCTATTACTACAGCTTGTAGCGGGGTAATATTTATGTGAAAAGTTACCCGCTTTATTCTTCAGTTTGTACCACATAAATAAAAGAATACTAAACTAAAGTGGATGTTTATTGATATAAAAACCCATATCATAATAAGCTTGGAGTTTATTAATAATTGCGCACGTCATGGTGTAAATCTGAACTTTATCAATATTGATAATTTATCCAGTTGGCATAACAAGTTTAGCCATATCAATTTAAGTATGATGTGCAAAAATAAAAGAGAGTTCATATGGGTAAATATTAAAGAACTAGAAAGTTCTTTACGAATTCTCTTAGGTTGCTTGTTCTTATTAATTAATAGACCAACTAAAATTGGGATTGAATCCCATGAATGCTGGAAATATCAAAAGTGAATATAGGCCCATTCACTTGCCATGTATACCACATAAGATGCATCTATGAGATGGCTACATGTGCGATTATTATTAACCCGCAATATGGTATTTGCGAGGTAACTTGCTCAATAATTTAATTTCGAGCATAATTTCAAGATTTTTTATTCAAGATAGTTCATCTTGATAAGTTGGTTTACATCACAGTTGGTTTAGCAAAACGATTTATTAAGTGTCTCTACTTAATAGCTAAAGAATTTCTTATGAGATCAAAGTTATCTATATCAGTATAATATATATTATATACCAAAGTATATTATTTTCTCCCCTCACAAGTGGTTCAGGTTCAGGAACCAAATAATTCCATCTTATTATTATTGATGTGCGGTATATATTTTAATTAACACCATAACATACAAAGATGAGTTCCCAAAGTTAAGAAAGCAAGTTAGTTTTTCTAACATGGGGAGGGAGGATGATAACATTTGGGAAAAAGTTACGTGGAATGAATTAGCGTATGTACATCTAGATCCTCGAATAAGATAATATGAACTTGAAGTCCATAAAGGATAATTCATTTGCAACATATTATAAATCATGCCAGACGCATTTGATGGCCAAAGAAATTAACTATATTCTCATTGAAAATGCTTCTATTAAGTCCTAGAAGGACAAAGTCTATGGTACGCTTAAAGCGTATAGACAAATAAGTTTCAAATAAACTTCTTGATAAAGAAGATGAGCAAAATAATCTAAATGATCATAATAAATGAGGCAAGTGATCTAGAAGATCACATGACATAACACTTCATAAAATCTTATGAGAGATTCAGGTACCTGAATATATGAATGAAGAGATCTCTATGTTATGTCTTTATAAAAAATAAGGAGGTTGGAACCGATATAAAATGTTTGTCGACGACATCTATAGTAGCGCTAAATATATATAAGGATCTTAAGTCCGGAGAAACAATTCAATTAGAATTTGGTTTCATATGAAAGACATGTAGTTTTGGACCTGCAGTTCAAACATTTGAAAGTATAAAGTCAATGGTATGTGCAATCAGTTTTTGATATCTTATATGTCTAGCATGAAATGAAAGTTTAATATGCATCTAAAGTCTACTATATGGCTTATATTGTAACGATCCGAACAGTCGTTTTGAGCTTTTGCACTTTGATCGCCAGTTCTCAGGCATGACTTGCCCCGTGTTAGGTATTATGATGAATGTAGATTGTTGGTTTTGGTTTTCAGGAAAATTTGGAATGAATTTGAAAGAACAGTTTCAGTTGAAATCTTTAAATTTGAAAGGTTTGACCGAGAGTTGACTTATTTGTATATGAGCTCGAAACGGAGTTTTATGATTTGGTTAGCTTCGTTAGATGATTTGTGACTTAGGAGTGTGATCGGAAGTGATTTGAGAGGTCCGATGTAGAATTAGGCTTGAATTGGCGAAGTTAGTATTTTGGCGAATTCTGGTTGATAGGTGAGATTTTGATCTGAGGGTCAGAATGGAATTCCAAGAGTTGTTGTAGCTTCATTATCTGATTTGAGATGTGTGTGTAAAATTTCAGGTCATTCGGATGTGGTTTGATCGTGTTTTTGATCAAATGCGTGTTTCGAAAGTTTTAGTAGAACTTAGGCTTGAATTTGATGTGATTTGATGGTTTTGGTGTCGTTTGAGGTGTTCTGACAATTGGAACAAGTTTGGATGATGTTTTGGGATGTGTTTGTGCTTTTGGTTGAGCTCTCAGGGGCCTCGGGGTGATTTCGGATGGTATTCGGAGAAGGTGGAATTTTGTTGCAGCTGAAGAATTTGTCTTCTGGTATTTTCGCATCTGCGGTTGGTGGACCGCAGATGTGAGTGGTGCACCGCATAAGCGAAAAGGGGGCAGGCGAGCTGGATTGCAGAAGCGGCTAATTGGATCGCATCTGCAGAATCGCAGATGCGGAAGATGCTCGCAGATGTGGCTTAGGCCGGGTTAATGAATTCCGCAGAAGCGGGCGTGTTGACCGCATATGCGGAAGCCGCAGATGCGGTAGTGGCTGGGCAGTATGTTATAATCTCATTTCACCCGCGATTTTGGGTCATTTCTTTTCCTCCATGGTTGATCATTTTGAGAGATTCTTGGTGGAGATTAAAGAGGGATTCGAGCGGAATCGATTGGAGGTAAGATTTTTGATCTCAATACTCATTTTTATTGTGAAACCCACTTAGAAATTCATGTAATTTAAATAAAAATGGAAGAAACTAGGGCTTGAGCTTTGATATTTCAAATTTGGGATTTGATGGGTCATTTCAGCTCGGATTTGAGAACTTTTGATATGTATGAACTCGTGGGAAGATAAGGAATCTAATGATGTGAAATTTTTTGAGTATCGGGAAGTGGGACCGGGTCTCAGGTTCTGCTAATTTCGAGAATTTTGATATTTTTCGATTGTTTTTGATTGGGTAATGTTTCCTTAGCATATTGTGATGTGTTCGCTCTGATTATGGATCGGGCTGCATGCCGAGTGGTACCGGTACTGTTTGATGTGTTTGCATTATCTATTTATCTGCTATTACCTGTTGTTTTGTGCTACTTCTTGCAATATAGACCTGATACTCTGGTATTCCTTGATAACTGAGTGTTGTGCCCGCGGGGTGAAAATTCTTTGCTTATCTGCACTATTTGTTTTGCATTCGTTTGCGTGACCGCTGAAAAATATCATTTTTAAAAGAGGTTTTAAACTGAGCTAATGTGTTTCGCTAAAGATTTCATAGCTTCACTGTTTTTCTAAAAAGGGTTTACACTACTTCTATATAGCATGATGATTGGTCATATGTAATTTCTTACCGCTTAGTTGTTATTTACCTTTATTACTCAATGTGTTAGAGTACTCACTTTACTCCCTGCACCTCATGAGCAGATGCAGGTATCTATTCAGCCGGTAGCGGGTTTTGGCCGATCAGAGGCAGAGTTATATGCGTAAGAAGGTGACTGACAGCATTCAAAGCACCATGTTTCTCTCTTTTATTCATTATTCACGTTTTGTATATTTTAGACCTTCTAGTGAATTTATATTCTGATAGATGCTCGTGACTTGTGACACCCCGATTAGGGCTGTGTTGGGTTGCATTTCCATTAATTAATATTTTAAGTCATATTTAAGTTGTTTATTTATGTTTTACTATTTTTAAAAGACGAATTGGGTTTAGTTGGCTGGCCTTGTCCCCACGAGAGGCGACATCATGACCGGGTTCGGGTTTGGGTCATGACAAGTTGGTATTAGAGCCTAGGTTACTAGGTCTCACGAGTCATGAGCAGGTTTAGTAGAGTCTCGTGGATCGGTACGGAGAAGTCTGTACTTAACTTCAGGAGGCTGCAGAACCTTTAGGAAAACTTCATATTCTTGGAATTATTATCGTACGTCCTTGATTCAGCTTGAAACGTAACTCGTATGTGCACATGATCACTCAGAATTAGATGTGCCTTGATGGCTTGTGATTCCCCGATCGAGGGGCGAGATGTAATCTCTGTGAGTTTATGGTGGGCCAGTCTAGAGGACTTGAGTCCAGATCTTTGCCTATGGCTTGAGCACTGAGGTGCTGATTGTGTGAGTAAGTGTTTTGAACTTATATGTTTGGTATTGTCCCTTTTAGTGGAAATGGCCGTTGGGTAGTTATGTGATGAGTGTATTAGTACTGCGAGATGTATCTATGTTACTTGGAAGTGACAAGGATGGTCTGCTGGATGATAGATGAACTATTAAGTGCATGATTTCCATTGTGATTGGATGTGTATCTCCGAGTTATGGGCGCGTGAAGAATCTTTTCATGTTTCCAGTTGAGAGTGGAGTAAATTTCATGATGCGGTATGAGTTCAGACTCAGGAAGAATAAGTGGCTGTGTAATGTGTATGACTGTGGAAGGTATACGGAAATGTTATATTGAGGCAAAGCAGGTGGATTATCTCCTGCGGAGTGTTATGAAGTGGTGTGATCCTTATGTGTACATTAGAAGATCTCATGTGTAATTGAAGGGTACGTGTTGAAATTTGAAATTTTGGGTTGCTTAAGAGAGTGGGCTTAACTGTTGCGGAGATGAATGCGAGATTTTGCAGAAGATTTACAGTACTGAATGATTTGTGTTTTCACAAACTTATAAATGATTTGAGTTTAATCTCACTATGGCATTGTGGCATCAATAGAGTAAAAATGTTATGGGATATTGGGTGTATCTGGATTTATGGCTTCGATCCAAGTGGGGGAGTCTGCTGTGAACAATTGATTGTACGGTTAGGTGCTATGTTGGTTCCAGTTTGAGGCGTGCGAGTGAATTAGCTATGGCTCGAGAAAAGGAAAATATTGACAAAGGTTATATTATGCCTCATAGGGTATAAGAATCACGGAATGTCTAGAGTTGTTATTGGTAAAGAATGCTCGATGCGTAGAGCAGGAAGTTGCTTGGTTGTATTGGGATGAGGATCTCATTTTGCGGTGTCGGAGTGCCAATGAGGCACGAGTGGTTCTGTTCGTTAGGTCAGGTAATTTACAGTTTGAATAAGAGTGAATGACTTTCGAGAATGGTTCTAATGTGTTTGAGATTCTATAGGGAACAATCGGGTATCTTAAGGTTGTGCATGTGGTTAAAGACTGTGTCTTCATTGGAAGAGGTCAATATTTGTGGTATTTTATGTTAATTATGGGCTTTTATGTATCAGTATTAGGAAAGTAAAGGTAACGGATTTAGATTTGCAGGAAGCTCTTTAGAGTAAAGTATTCTGGAAAGTGGTATTTTTGGGAATATTCCAGAGAGTATTCAGTGACTTATGGGTCTTAGATAGTGTGGTCTTATGCTTGGGCCTCGTGTAGTGAGCCTGAGTTTAGGAATTGTGGTGCTACAACAAGAGGAAATATCCAGTTGAAGATGAATCAGAAGGGAAATTAGATAGATAGAATAGCTTGATAGTATACTGAATCGGTATGGTAAAGATATGATTAATTCTTTGTATGTGTTCGAGGTAATGGGTTCTTGTAGGTATTTTGCAGCAATGCTCTTGGGTTTTGACGGCTTGCTTAGCTTGGTCTAGTTAGAAAAATTCAGTCCTAGCAGTTTAATTTGTGCAAATGGAAATTCGAAAAGTTCTTGATGGTTTTTACCGCGGTTTGGAGATGTATATTTTCTATGGGCATACGGAGCATGGGAGGTGTTGTGAACTTTCTTCTAGATGGGACCAATGGGAAGTTCTTGACTAGTTGAGTACGTAGATTTCTGTGGCTCGGAAGGGAGATGAAGTTCTCATGTTATACTAGGATGTTATAGTATGGTATATGCGGTATGTAGTGGAGGATCGAGATTTGCGTGTGTAGCGTTACAGTTCAGCTCTGAAAGAAAGTTCATAAAACTCTTAGGCAGCGGGTAGCCTCAGATGGTTAAGGTAATGATATTTCTAATTAGAAGTGATTTGATGATAGTATATGTTCAGAAAAAGGGTAATGTGATTAAACTGATGATACTTTGGTAGTATTGCGGCATTTTCTTGATGGATCGACTGGTGATATTCGGGTTTGCTTGGTGGTACAGGGAAATTTTGGAATATCTTTCGTGGAATGACTGGGTACTTGATGTGTGATATGTATTCGGACGGCGGAATCTGGATCAGGTATGGTGATTTGTGTGCTACACGGAATTGGAGACTGGGAGTTCTCATATCCAGGCTATGTTGTGGTCGTAGATTGTGTGCATCGCCACTGTTCAGAGTCTATCGGGGTTTGGAGGCCCGAGCGAGCCTTTTGTTGCTTGGGATATTAGATCTTGGATATGATACTAGGATTCGAGCTTGTTGTTTACGTGTTGTGTTATTCTGGGCTATTATGATATGATGGCAGGATTGGCTATACCGAAAAATGCCACGGATTGAGTGGCGATGTTCGACAGATTATGTCCTATTGGGGAGATTCCTATATTTCAAGACCCAGTGGACGGCCGGGAAGGAATTGTCTTTCTTATTTTGGGCTCTTGTGATGAGTGTCAGTGCTAAGGCCCCTCATATTTATTCAGTTCCGGTGGTGAGGGACTCCTCGGATGTGTTTCTTGCGGCTAGGCATGTCGCCGGGAAAGGTTGTTGATTTCGGTATTGATTTGGTGCCTTGCATCGTATCGTATGGCACCGACAAAGTTATAAAGGTGGAAGGAGCAGCTTTAGGTTTCCTTGATAAGGAGTTCATTGGCAGGCCGATGCTCTTGAGTCGGCTAGGTTGACTCCGAATGGAATTGTTGAGGGAGGTATTGATCCTACCATTGTTGAGATTATCAGATATCTGGGGAGATCTATGAGTTACCCTCCTGTTTTGCGAGATGTTATGATTTGTTGGTTATAGGCACATATGGTGCGGTTCAATTGGGGTCTCTTAGTGGAATTCAAGCGGGAAGAGTAATTGAGCGTTGCTTAGTGCACGGCGTATCAGTTATGTCTTATCGGGTTGCATGGCGTAAGTTACATGTTTCACCGTGGGTGTAATGATTTGCTTTGGCTTCAGACCTCAAATTTTGCGTGGCCGTTGATTTTGATCATAGTGACTTGAGGTGTTTCATGTGTAGCAGTGTTTGGATAGGATCGCGCATTGTAGCGAGGCTATGTGGAGATATGACCTTTCGGGGTAGATTCTTGTGTTCTATTTCTACGATGTGAGATGGGGTCTCATCCTTGTGTTGTGATGGTACTGATGAGTTTGAGGTACAGCTCTTTCGTTTGGGGTCATTTTCATGATTTGAATATATTCAGACTGTTTCTTATTGGTGGGTGAATTATGAAAGTTGTGGCTTAGGCCTGTATTGACATGTCATATCACCAGAGAGGTGTGTTGGGTTCGAGGTGACCGTTGGGGTCATTCATGAATACGAACGGATTTGATTTCAGCTTGTTGAGAGGATAATATCGAGGTTCGGCTCGAAAATCTGCTGTGGTATTAGCCAAAAGGGAAGTGACTTCATGAATGGTTGACCTGAGAGATGGTTACGGTTTATTGCATGTTTCATTTATCAATAGCAGTATATAGAATTGTGGAATAAGACCTTAGTTGATGAGATGTTTTCTGTCGGTATTCGGGTGTTGTGTGCAGTTGCTGTGAATAGAAGTTATCATTTCGAGTGTTTGAGTTACGTGGTATATCATGTAATTGCACTTGAGGTTGCAGGTATGGGTTATTACAGCTGGTTCGGGCTTATTTTGAATAGAGATGTGAGGTTCTGATCTTGTGTATGATTTCGGAAAGGGAAATGTGGTTCTATGGCTTATGGGCTAGATTGGATGGTGAAATTTCAGTTACAATGTGTTATCGGACCTATATGACATCGGGTGACGTGGGATCACCCCCGGATATATGCATGGTAAGGTTATTCAGCGATTGGTTGTCTTTTAGAACAACTCCGTGTACGTTCGAGGACGAATGTGTGTTTAAGTGGGGGAGGATGTTACGACCCGATCGGTCGTTTGAGCTTTTGCATATTGATCGCCAGTTCTAGGCATGACTTGCCCCGTGTTAGGTATTATGACGTATATAGATAGTTGGTTTTGGTTTTCAGGAAAATTTGGAATGAATTTGAAAGAACAGTTTCATTGAAAGCTTTGAATTTGAAAGGTTTGACCGAGAGTTGACTTATTTGTATATGAGCTCGGATCGGAGTTTTATGATTTGGTTAGCTTCGTTAGATGATTTGTGACTTAGGAGTGTGATCGGAAGTGATTTTGGATGTCCGGTGTAGAATTAGTCTTGAATTGGCGAAGTTAGTATTTTGGCGAATTCTAGTTGATAGGTGAGATTTTGATCCGAGGGTCAGAATGGAATTCCGAGAGTTGTTGTAGCTTCGTTATGTTATTTGGGATATGTGTGTGAAATTTCAGGTAATTCGGATGTGGTTTGGTCGGGTTTTTGATCGAATGCGTGTTTCGGAAGTTTTAGAAGAACTTAGGCTTGAATTCGATGTGATTTGATGGTTTTCTTGTCGTTTGAGGTGTTTTGACATTTGGAACAAGTTTGGATGATGTTTTAGGACGTGTTTGTGCTTTTGGTTGAGGTCCCGGGGGTCTCGGGGTGATTTCGGATGGTATTCGGAGAAGTTGGAATTTTGTTGCAGCTTAAGAATTTGTGCTTCTGGTATTTTCGCATCTGCGGTTGGTAGACCACAGATGCGAGTGGTGCACCGCAAAAGCGAAAAGGGGGCAGGCGAGCTGGACCGCAGAAGCGGCTAATTGGATCGCATCTGTGGGATCGCAGATGCGGAAGATGCTCGCAGATGCGGCTTAGGCTGGTTTAATGAATTCCGCAGAGGCGGGCGTGTTGACCGCATATGCGGAAGCCGCAGATGCGGTAATGGCTGGGCAGTATGTTATAATCTCATTTCACCCGCGATTTTAGGTCATTTTTTTTCCTCCATGGTTGATCATTTTGAGAGCTTCTTGGTGGAGATTAAAGAGGGATTCGAGGGAAATCGATTGCAGGTAAGATTTTTGATCTCAATACTCATTTTTATTGTGAAACCCACCTAGAAATTCATGGAATTTAACTAAAAATGGAAGAAACTAGGGCTTGAGTTTTGATATTTCAAATTTGGGATTTGATGGGTCATTTGAGCTCGGATTTGAGAACTTTTGATATGTATGAACTCGTGTGAAGATAATGAATCTAATAATGTGAAAATTTCTAAGTTTTAGGAAGTGGGCCCGGGGCTCGGGTTTTGCTAATTTCAAGAATTTTGATGTTTTTTGATTATTTTTGATTGGGTAATATTTCCTTAGCACATTGTGATGTGTTCGTTCTGATTATGGATAGATTCGACGCGCGTGGAGGCCGATTTGAGGGGCAAAGGCGTCACGAGCTAGAGATTTCGCCGGTTCAAGGTGAGTAATGATTGTAAATGATATTCTGAGGGTTTGAAACCCCGGATTTTTACATCATAGTGTTATATTTAGGTGACTTGCATGCTGGATGGCGAGCGTGAGATAGAGCACCGTTGGGGATTGTAACTTGGTCTGTCCCGATTGATGAATTTACTGCGTATTTGACTGAAATTTACTTGTTGTCATTATAAGTTGGGCTGATTGCCATATTTGGGCTTCGTGCCAATTATTTGAACGCCTTCGAGGATGGTTGTTGATATTTCCTCACTGCTTCGATTCTATACTTGAACTCAGTCATGTATTTTCTACTTTTTTCAAAACTTAGCCAAGTTTATTTTGCTTTGACACTTGAAATGATCTTTCCTATACTATCTTGGGTTGAGCAACATGTTTTACAATTGCCCGAGAGGCTTGTGTGATTTTGACTGAGTAAGACCGAGGGCCTGTGTGTGAGGATATTTTTGGATCGGGCTGCATGCCGCAGCAGTGTTATACTGATACTGATATGAGGCCGAGGGCCTAGACTTGATGCCACGAGATGGCTTGATATTGCGCTTGGGCCGTAAGGGGCCCCTCCCGGAGTCTGCACACCCCCAGTGAGCGCCATCGACGATAAATGGATCGAGCTGCATGCCGCAACGATATGTGGAGCGGGCTGCACGTCGCAGCGGTACCGGTACTGTTTGATGTGTTTCCATTATTTATTTGTCTGCTATTATCTGTTGTTTTGTGCTACTTCTTGCAATATAGACCTGATACTCTGGCATTCCTTGATAACTGAGTGTTGTGCCTGTGGGGCAAAAATTCTGTGCTTATCTGCACTATTTGTTTTGCATTCGTTTGCGTAACTGCTGAAAAATATTATTTTTAAAAGAGGTTTTAAACTGAGCTAAGGTGTTTCGCTATAGATTTCATAGCTTCACTATTTTTCTAAAAAAGGTTTACACTGCTTCTATATAGCATGATGATTTCTCATACGTGATTTCTTACCGCTCAGTTGTTATTTACCTTTATTACTCACTGAGTTGGAGTACTCACTTTACTCCCTGCACCTCGTGTGCAGATACAGGTATCTATTCACCCGGTAACGGGTTTTGACCGATAAGAGGCAGAGTTATATGCGTAAGGAGGTGACTGCCAGCGTTCGCAGCACCATGTTTGTCTCTTTTGTTCATTATTCCGGTTTTGTATATTTTAGACCATGTAGTGGATTTACATTTTGATAGATGCTCGTGACTTGTGACACCCCGATTAGGACAATGTTGGATTGCATTTCCGTTAATTAATATTTTAAGTCATATTTAAGCTGTTTATTTATGTTTTACTATTTTTGAAAGACGAATTGGGTTTAGTTGGCTGGCCTTGTCTCCACGAGAGGCGCCATCACGACCGGGTCCGGATCCGGGTTTGGGTCGTGACATATATGACTTAACTTATGTGACAATCCACGAAGGATTTAAGTTGTTTGAAGTGTATACAATTCTTGATCTTGAAGTATCACTTCCTTAGTGCAATTTGTGCACAAATGTATCTTTCTATAACTATATGCATGATAATATGATAGCAAGAGTTTTCACCTCTATGTGAAGATATTGAACTGAGATTCCAACAAGATCATATGAAGACAATTCATCTCTATCAAGAATGATGATTTCAAGGTGCTATATATTCCTTCAAGTTCATATGGCTAATTTGTTCATCAAATCTCTACCAAAGATATTTTAAAGATGATGCACAAGATTGGAATGCAAATGCTCAAGGATGTGAATTGATGCTCTCATCAGGGGGAGTTAATATGCGTTGTACTCTTTTTTCCTTACAAGGTTTTGTCTCACTTGGTTTTCCTTGCAATGTTTTAATGAGCCAACAAAAAGGTGTATTTCTAAACATGTGTACTCTTTTTTGTTCTCTAGAATTTTTTCCCACTGGATTTTATTTTAGTTAAGGTTTTAATGAGGCATATTATTTATTGAATAGACATTCAACGGGGAGTGTTATAAATAGAATTTTATTTATGGTGAATGTCTGTATTTAGAGAGATTCTAGGGTTCATTGCTTGGTGGCTAAGTCACCATCTCCCAATAAATTGAGGGTTCTATTGTATTGTAATTCATCCAATATCAATAAGAATTCTCTCTCTCTACTTAACTCTACAATACTCTTCTTCTTCATTTATTATTTTATAACAAATTATTTTTTGTACCAAAAATTAGGTACTCTAAACCTTCATGCACCCGAATTCCTTCGAATAAATTGGAACAGAAGAAATTGTACAGATGCGGAAACCTTACATCTGTCTTCTGCAGGAATTATTCAACATTTACATCAAAAATGTACTAACGGGGGAATAAAAGCAAATGAAACCCCACCATTTAAGCATCAACAGTTACTTGAATAAGGAATACTAGCATTACTTTTCATCTGAGAAATCAAAGAGCAGCATTAATACAGACGAGGGTACAAGTCTTTTGCTGTCGAAATATGAGTATAGTCAAGTACAAATGAGCAAATAAAATATCGACACATACCTCTCTTTCCCAAATCAATTGTGAAAAACAAAGCTTCCTCAGAGAGATCTTCTGCCTAATAATCTGAACATATTTGGAAACTCCAAACAGTTCGACATGACAAAATTTGTTTCTTGAACATTGCATTGGACGACACGTACTAAAAAAATCATTCTTTTCTTTCATGATTGTTATCGTGGAACTTTGTTTCCAGTCTTTCTTGCCTGCATTTTATGTTTTCTTATTTGAGCAGAGAAAAGTGTTGAACGAAATTTTATATCTTGTTTGGTTAAAGGAAGACTAGTTATGTTAGGTGTTTATCAAAATTTTCTTACTATAATTGGTTTTCCTATCTTACGAAGAAAAAGATAACATATTTATTATAATTGAGTTTTTTCTTGTAGAAGGAAATTATAAATCTTCCATATTTAACTAGTCCATTTTCTTGTAGGAAAATGTTTGGAGTTCTATAAATTGAGGATCCTTCCTTCTTATTCAGCAGCATCCACAATGTAACCATATGGGATTTGAGAGTCGTGTTTGAGGAGAGAACTTTATGAGATAAGTGCTGGTGTGTCACTTGTGTTTGCCTCTTCGTGAAGTTGTTCTCTCGATATTTTGTACTCTGTTTTATATGGTGGATTGTTGTATGTAGGTTAGATGGCCGAGCCACATTAAATGTTTGTGTCTCTTTTGATATATTTCTTTTGCTATCTGATTTATCGTCGTTCAAGGTTTGCTTACTAGCTTCCGCATGACACCTGATTTTTTCCGGTCCTAACAAATTATTATTACTAGGTCGATTTTATTGGGTGTGCCAGCAAAGTACGAAGTAGTTTACATGCAAGATATACAATGTTCATAATGGTATGAGATTATATTTTTTGGTAAAAAATCGTGTAAACTTGGTTCAAGATAGATCACATCATGTTGAGAATTTCTGTAGATTGGCTTATGCCACACTAGACGCGATGAATATGTAGATCGGCTGAGTAATTCTCATACTGCGGCGCATGAAGAGAATAGTGATGGCATGGAATCGTTTGGATGGTCATGTGGTATTTAACTAGTTTATTAGAGATTATTGCGTGAGCAAAATAAATCCTACATTAGAAGTTCTTAAGAATAAAAAGCTACGTATATGATGCGGTGATACTCTAAATTGCGCGAGAAAGTTTTTGGCAAACCGTGCAGACTAGGTAAAAAAATAAAAATATCATAACATGTTAAAGTATTTTTGAATTGGATATGCCCCCCACACGGTCAAGAATATCAACACATCTTACATTTAACTTCTTTTTCACATAAACTTTTAATGCATGGAACTTTATTCGCATATGCAATATACTTATATTAATTACATAAATGCATGAAGTCATTTAAATATAATGTATATTAGCGAATTCTAATTATTCAATATTACTCGATATAAGATCTACAATTTGCCATTATGTTGCAAATCGCTCCAACATTCACATAAGCTTATATATATAAAGTAAGTCCGGATGAGAACTTCAATAGTTAAGAAAGAGTGGTAAGTAGCATAGAATTCTACACTCAATTTTGTTTTTTATATTTGCTGAAGTTTGGTGATTAAGCACCAGCAGAAACCCTAGCTAGGAGGGAGAAGAGAAGAAAGGGAGAAGAGAAGCAGAGGGAAGTTGTCTGAGAGAGAAGAAAATAAATGAAACAGTGAAATTGTAGTCACATTCTAATTGCACATCTCTTACATTCTATATATATATATATATATATATATATATATATATATATATATACACACGTGTGACTTAACAACTAATATAACAAACGAATGAAGTAAGCATCTCATTAACCACTAACTACCTAACTAATCAACCATACATAAATAGACTAAACTACCCTCAGACTGAAATCACTCCTCTGTCTTCAATACTCCCCCCTCAAGCTACGTGACATGAAGACATCAAATAACTCTTTCTTGGACATCAAATAATCATGTTGTACTCTGGTTAAGCCCATGGTTGGATTATCTGCCAGCTGTTCCTTAGTTGCTATATATTCTGTCTTCACTAGCCCATTTTGTACTTTCTCTCTTATGTAATGACAATTGATCTCAATGGGTTTGGTGCGTTCATGGAACACTGGTTGGCAGCTATTTGAATTTCTACTTTACTGTCTGTGTGAATGTTTATAAAGAGATCAACTGCTACCCCAATATCCTTGAACAAGCAAAGTATCCAAATCAACTCTGCCGCAGTTGATGCAATGCTCATGTACTCTGATTCTGCAAAGCTCCTGGAGATAGTACTTTACTTCTTTGACTTTCAGGACACTAAGGAGTTGCCATACTTGATAAAAAATCCAGTTAGTGATTTCCTAGAGAGAGCGTAGGCTGCCCAGTCAATATCACAGTGTGTTGATAGTGTTTCTCTTCTTGCTAGACACTAGTATGCCTTGTCCAGGCTGTCCCTTCACAGTTCTGACTACTCTTTGTGCAGCTTTCTTATGAGACCTCTTTGGTTTCTGTATAAATTAACTTAGTGTTTGAACATTAAAGGCAATATCTGGTCTTGTGACAGTCAAGTAGAGTAGCTTTCCTAGTAGCCTTTGGTAATTGCTGGGGTCTGCCAAGATTTCATCTTCTGTTCCATTGAGGATGCTAGTGTGTTCATCATATTCCTTAGTAATCAGCTTGGCATTGGCTTGAATAGGTATAACTACTGGCTTTGCAGCTCCCAGTCCAAGTTCAGAAATGAGCTCTAGTGAGTATTTCCTTTGATACATTAGGATGCCTTGTTGTGATCTGGCAAACTCAATGCCAAGTAAAATTTTCAACTCTCTTAAGTCTTTCATCTTAAAAGCTAGTTAGAGCTTGGCTTTGATTTTACCTATTAGTGTCAAGTCAGGTCATGTGAGAAACATGTCATCCATATAGACCAAAATGATTACAGTCTGCTTGCATGTCCCTCTTACAAACAAAAAGTGATCATGTTTACTATACATGAAGCCCAAGTGCACCAGTGCTTCAGATAGCTTAACATTCTACTGTCTTGGTACCTGTTTAAGACCATACAAAGATTTCAAGAGTCTGCATGCTGGTCTGCTCTCCCCTGACCCTGAAAGCCTTGTGGTAGATTCATATATATCTCAACATGCAAATCCCATTAGATAAAAATATTGTACACATCCATCTGATGAATGTGCCAATGCTCAGATGCAGCAATAACAAGAATTATTTTGACTGTACCATTTTAACCACTGGACAAAATGTCTCCTAATAATTAATGCCCTTTTGCTGACTATACCCCTTGGCCATAAGTCTGGCCTTGAACCTTTCTGCCTCTCCTAAGGCTTTGCATTTTACTTTGTAAATCCACTTGCAGCCAATAAGAACTTTGCCATCAGGTAAGGAGATCACATCCCAAGTATGATTAGATTCTAAGGCAGCAATCTTAGCCTGCATAGCATCCACCCACCTAGAATCTTTAACAGCTTCTCCAAAAGAAGTAGGTTACACTATAGTGAAGAAGGCAGCTATATAAGCCTGATACCTAGGGGAGAGCCCAGCATATGATATATAATTGGCTATAGAGTAAGGCAAAGACTTGTTCCTGACATAGAGACAAAGACTTTCATCTAAATAGGAGCATGTTTGGTCTTTAAGGATCTTCTCAAACCAGTGAAATCCTGAGAAGGCAAAGAAGATTGCAACACTTCTGATGCTAGATGGTGCTATAGAGATGAGTCCTGCCTTGAGTTACTAGCTCCATGGCTAGAGTTGACAAGAGTAGAGGCAGGAGAATGAGGTGATTTGTGTTCTTTATCATAAGTAGATGATCCAGGAGGCAAGAACACAGGTGGTGCATTTGCTGGAGAGTCCTTTAAAGGGAAGAAATTATCACTGAAGGAGATATCCCAATTGATGAAAAAACAATGTTCAAATCTTGCAGTACATAGCCCTTTTGAGTATCAGTAAAAACCCATAAGGATAGTAGGCTTAGATTTTGAATCTATCTATCATAACACAAGCAGCTAAAACTCTTATATGCTCCAAAGCATGTGCTCTACCATACATCAGTTCAAAAGAAGATAGGCCATAGAGGACAACTGATGGTATCCTATTGATAATATATACATCTACAAGAACACAATTACCCCGGTACTTAATATGGATGTTAGCCTGAAATCTTAAGGCTCTAGTTACCTCCAGTATATATGTATGTGTTTCCTCTCAGCAACTCCATTTTGCTGAGAAGTATAAGCACATCTCTTCTGATGAATAATTTGATATTTCTGGAACAAGGTATTGCATACAGAATTAACAAACTCATATTCATTGTTAGATCTGACTGCCTTCATGGTTTTGTGAAACTGAGTTTGAACAAACATAATAAACCGTGCAAGTAGAACACATACATCAGACTTTAGTTTCAGAAGAAATAATCAAGTCATTCTGGTAAAGTCATCATTAATTGTCAAAAAATACTTGTTACCATCAGAAGTTACATATTTGTAAGCACCCAAAACATCCACATGAATTAAATCAAATGCATCAATGCTCTTAATATAACTAGTAGGGAATGATAACCTAGTTTTCTTAGCACATGGACATACACTGCATTTATTTTAAGTGTCAGTAATACTTGCTAGTTTAAAAGGAAAAAATTTTCTGAGAACCATACTAGAGACATATCCTAATCGTTTATGCCACAGAGTAATATCAATATGAGAGTTACTATTAACTTTATTCCAACAACTACTAAAGAGACTGCAGTAAGCTTCTTGGAACCATGTTTCTGCAGGAAATACAGACCATCTCTTTCCTTACCAATCTCTCTCACCTTGCCACTCAAGAGATCTGGAATACATAAAAATCAGGATAAAAGGAAGTAGAACATCTTAGATATCTTGTCATTTTGGAGACTGACAACAAGTAGAATTTGAAGTAAGGTACATTTAGCACTTCTTTTATAGTGTTTCTGTATAAAATATGACTATCGCCAATTTCAGTGACTTGAGTAACATCTCAATTAGGTAATAGAACTCTTCTAGGCTTAGAAGGTGTAATTAGGGAAGTTTTGGTCAGTAAATTAACATTTGACACCATATGATTGGTGCCGCCTGTATTAATGATCCATTCTTGTGAGCTAGTAAATGCAAATAGCAGTATCGGTACCTGCTGCATTTGCCTGAGTAGGAGGAGTTGGACTATTGTTCAAAATTTGTATTATCTAATCATATTGTTCCTTGGTGAAGGAAAAAACACGTCCTTGTGGAGAAGTACTTGTTGATCCATGAGGCTATAAGGAAGAAGAACATGCTTGAGTATGAGTGCTATAGTTTCCTTGACCATGCAAGCCTTCAGCAACTTGGCTCATATTATACTGATGTCCATGGTACATAGGCATGGATTACATTAGCATAGGTTGCATTGATATGTTTTGAGAGACGTGATTGGTATACAAAGGCACAACATGCTAGGTTCTACCATTGCATTATCAGCACCAGCTCCCCCTTTCTTTTTGAACTTATAATCTGGTGGATACTGTATTATTTTGTAGTAGTTTTCCTTACTGTGACCTTTTATTTTACAGAACTCACACTGAATATTTTAATTCTTCCTAAACTTTGGATTGAAGTTAGGCTTAGTTTTATACAATGCAGTGGAGTCATATGCATTTGTGTTTACAGTAGGAGCATATCCTAACACTCCAGTAGAAACAACTATAGCTCTTTGACTCTCATCACTCATGATCATGGAATAAGCTTGTTAACTGTAGGTAGGGATTTCATCATAAGAATTTGACTACAAGCTTGAGAGTATGAATTATTTAGGCGTATTAAGAATTGGTACACCTTCTGTATTTGTAGATACACAATAAACTCTTTTGTCTTAACACAGTCACAACTGGAAGTAGGTACTACAAATACAGACACATCCTGATCTTTGAGCTTTGAGTAACAAATAGAGACAGATGCAGTACCTTGATTTAAGGTGGCAATTTTCTTGTGCATATTGTAGCTACGTGTATCCTTCACCTTATCAGAATGTTCTTGCAGATCCATCTGTACTATCTAAGCATTGGTAGCATATGCAATGCCATTAGTTAAGGCCGGAGCCACTGAATTCATCAACTATCCATAAATAGACTAAACTACCGTCATACTCAAGTCACTCATTTCTCCTCAACAATATGGAATCTATGAAAGTACGGGG
>MU728778.1:40598-87287 GCA_026770625.1 Nicotiana glauca
GGGGGGGGTGAATTGTAAATATTTAAACTTACTCGCTTATTAGTCGATTAATTAATC
Organism: Nicotiana glauca; assembly: GCA_026770625.1. Classification (NCBI taxonomy): domain Eukaryota; kingdom Viridiplantae; phylum Streptophyta; class Magnoliopsida; order Solanales; family Solanaceae; genus Nicotiana; species Nicotiana glauca. The sequence continues at coordinate 40,656 of MU728778.1, forward strand.
GAGTATTCGACTAGATATAATAACTTAATAGTTATAACGACTGAAAGTAAATTGCAGAAGGTAAATGTAGGAATTAAAGACACCGGGATTTTATACTGGTTCAGATTCAATGTGAATCCTAGTCCAGTCCTCTTGGGTTGCAAGGGAGTTCTCTTTTAGTAAATGTGTTTCTCCGAGTACAATTGAAGTGAATTGACAACACCGTTTCTATAGCACTCATTTCTTTTTGATACAATGCCTCAACAGTGTTATACTCTCCTTTTTTCTCTAACTTGTTACATAGTAGATCTTAGTAAACTACAATGTTTGTTTGCAGTAGAATAAAGAGAGTGATTTTTGGTTCGATCAAAGTATATTTGACTAGGGTTTAAGGCTGGGCATAAATATTTTGATGAAGGTCGAGGCTTGACAACCCAAGAGATTTGATCCTTGGAAATAGATTGATTATTTCCAAGAATAAGATAGCCGGTCGTTGCTTTACCTTGATTTCCTTCCTTCAGTAGATGTATGTAATGAATATTTTGATGAAGTTTAGGCTTGTTTGATTCTCTCCATCGCAGCTGGACGTTACTCTTTGCTGATTGATTGTTTGATTGGATTCTTTCCATAGTTATCCAGATTTGCTAATTGTATTGTAATCTTTGTTGATTGATTTCTTTCCTTAGGCATCAGAATTGACGTTACCAGTCATGTAGTATCTTCTTGATTCCTTGTAATTGATTTCCTGCATATGCACATTATTTGCATCATTAAAACGGGATCTAACAATCTCCCCCTTTTTTATGATGACAAAATAATATATAAATGTAAATACCAATTAACTTCACTGTGTTTTACTCCCCCTCAATGTATGCAGTTGACTAGTCTAGGATACTCACCCTCAATGTATGTAGTTGACTAGTCTGATATAGAGTCGACTTCTGCCGCAAGCTATACCTGTACAGATAGAACATATACTCATTCTCCCCCTTTTTGGCATCAGCAAAGAGAGAACAAGACAAGAACTAAATATAATAGATAGCATTGAAGCAGAAAAGTTATAGTAATCATCCAACGGCTGGGAATATAGCCCATAAAAACAACACAGAAAAAAAATAAAAATTATCCAAAGGCTGAAAACACAGCCCAAAACCGGCAGAGCAAAAGAAATTGTCTTAAAACATTCACACTAACGGTGAAGAAAATAAGTAAGGTATTGCAAATGGCCTCCTTTAACTGTTCAAAGCTTGCATTGGGTGAGATGCTCATTCCATCCAACCTGTCATGAATCTCCCTGAAGGCTTTAGCATTCTCCCTAACTCTGAGAACAACAACTCTAATTTTGGACACATCAGACCCTGTTTCCTTGGAAATATCATGAATGTCACCAACAGTAGATTGAGTGGTTGTGAGAAGATTTTTGATTTTAGAGAGTTGAGAGTCAATAGCACGAAGATTTTCTCAAAGATCGGGACTGTCAAGACTGGTATGAGGGACAGAGGGTGAATGTTTGGGCTCTACAGGGGCATGTTTTTCTTCAAAATCGTGCTTCTTAACCCAGGATCCTTTTACACTCACATATCCCATACTAGTAAAGGCTCTAGAATTGTAGGACTTAGAGACAGTGATGAAGGGATAGTTGGATAGGGAAATTTGATGAGCTTCCAGAATGTGAGTAATTGCCATGCCATAGGATAGACTGGTGGGATCTTCAGCACTCTCGATCATGAAATTGATAACCCATGAGGAAAGTTTGATTTTGAGTTTGGTCACGAGGCAATAAACGAAGAAGGTGTCTCTTTGAGAGAAGGTTGAAAAGGAAGCAGTACGGGAAAGCAAAGTAGTTGTTACAATGTGGGACAGAACCCGAGTTTCAAAACTAACATCACTGGGACCTAACTGGTTTGGAAGGGAGTCAGAAGGACACTCAGCAATACACTGTTTGGTTTGGTCAAAGGAAATTTCAAATTCATCAGGCCAGGTGTTTTTAAACAGCATAGGAAAACCAGAACAACGACACTGAAAGAGCGAATCAAACAGGGCACAGTCAAGAATAACGCGCTTACCTAACACTAGAGATTCTAACTTGTCTGGTTTACTAGAACGAAGATTTGAATAGAATATTTTTACCAAGGGTTCATATACCTTAGGCGGAGGAATAGAGAAGAACTTAACCCAACCTTGACAAACGAAAAGGTCTTTGACCTTGAATTGAGGTCTTCCATGTCGTCAAGGCCGACAACCCTTCCATGAGCAATGGGCTTGTCTTGCAGAGCAATGAAGAAATCCTTATTTGGGAAATCCCAAAAATTGAGGTCAGATTGAAGAGAGGTAGATAAGTCAACCTTGGATTTCTTTGGGGTGGACGAAATAGGGGGTTCTTTCATGGGTCGCTTACCTAAAGCTTTTTCTCCTAGGAGTTGTGAGTGTTCAGAGAAATCCCCCTGAGAAGAGGTGAAACTCTTAGAGTGATTGAACCCTAGGTCTACTTGTTCTGGGGGCATAGAAGGGGGTTTTGCTTTAGAATGGGTGCTTTTTCTGGTGGAAGTAGAGGGATTTCTGGGATTTTTGGCCATTGTAGAGAAGGGGTTTGATCAGAGCTTTTGGAGAAGAGATAGAGATGAGAGTGATTGAAAAAGGGTTCTTCGCCTTAAGAAGTGGGTTTTCGACGATTGAGTACAGAAAAGGAAAAGTTGTCAGTTGAAGAGACGTGATGATAGGCTTTCCAACTTTGAACAACGAACTAATGTGAAAGAAGAGAAAAAGAGAGGGAAAAACAGAGGTGTAATTAATGCATAGGTAAATGATAATTATTGCAAAAGAAATTAACAGTGCACATAGGTCCTAAGGGTTATTAGTAATGCAAATAATACCAAGTAAATTTCTTAAATCACAAAATCTCTCTTCTAATAAAGGTTTAGTAAAAATATCAGCTAATTGATCAGTGGTTCAAACAAAAGGTATTTTTTTGTCTCCCTTAAGAACATGATTTCTAATAAAATAATGCTTAATATCTATATGCTTTGCTCTAGAATGATGCACAGGATTTTTGGAAAGACAAATAGCACTAGAGTTTTCACAAAAAATTTGTATAGGCTTAAACGAAAGTTCATAGTCACTCAGCTAATGAGACATCCACAGTAGTTGTGCGCAACATTGTATAGCAGTGTATTCAGCTTTAGTAGTAGACAATGCGGCTGATGCTTGTTTTTTTACTATTCCAGGATATCAATGCCTTTCCCAGTAATTGACATGTACCACTTGTGCTTTTTCTATCATCCTTATCACTTGCAAGGTCAGCATCTGAAAAACCTTCTAATTTAAAAGAGTTAGATCGAGGGTACCATAATCCATGAGATATAGTCCCAATGAGATATCGAATGATTCTTTTTACGGCAGTCAAATGTGATTCCTTGGGAGCTGACTGAAACCTGTCACATTTACATACGCTGAACATAATATCTGGTCGACTTGGTGTCAGATACAGCAGTGATCCAATCATCCCACGATATTTAGATTTATCAACAGGAATACCCTATTCATCTTTGTCTAGTTTTATGGTAGGGCTCATTGGTGTGCCAGTTGATTTTGCATTGCTCATACCAAATTTTTGAATCAGCTCTTTTGTGTATTTGGTTTGACATATGAAGGTTCCTTCTTCAGATTGTTGAATTTATAGTCCAAGGAAGAACGTGAGCTCACCCATCATACTCATTTCGAATTCGCTTTTCATAAGATCTAAAAATTCCTTGCACATGAGAGGGTTAGCACTACCAAATATAATATCATCGACATAAATTTGAATAATGAGGTTATCTTCCGATGATCGTTTAATGAACAAGGTAGTATCTATTTTACCTCTTGTAAAACCATGATCAACAAGAAAGGAACTAAGTCTAGCATACCAAGCACGTGGGGCTTATTTTATCCCATACAACGTTTTAGTGAGCTTGTATACATGGTATGGAAATTTTGAATCTGCAAAACCTGGAAGTTGTTTCACATATACTTCTTCTTCGATATATCCATTCAAAAAGGCACTTTTAACATCCATTTGAAAAATCTTGAATTCTTTAAATGATGCATATGCCAGAAGAATTCGTATGGACTACAAACGAGCTACTGGGGTGAAAGTTTCATCATAGTCGACTCCTTCCTGTTGTGATTAGCCCTGAGCAACTATTTTGGCTTTATTTCTTACGACCTTTCTATCCTCGTTCAATTTATTTCTAAAGACCCACTTTGCTCCAATTACTGACACATTATCAGGTTTGGGTATCAAATTCCATAGTTGATTCTTACTGAACTGATCTAACTCTTCCTGCATAGCTTGCACCCACCTTGAATCTTTTAGTGCTTCCTTTATCGTTTATGGCTCAATTTGAGAGATCAATGCGATATTTGCTTTCTTTTTTAGAGCTCCCCTAGTTTTGATTCCTTCATTTGATCCCCTATAATGAATTTCTAAGGATATTCAGTCTCGCTTCTCCATTCATTTGGACGAACTACATTTGTAGTTGACTCGATTGGTTGATCTAGTGCATTGCTGCTGTCTTCACTAGTTGACTCTGTCGCTGCAGATATATCAGTCGACTCTTGTGATTTGCTTGTCTCCTGAGTTTCTTGAGCTTGATCTTCATCACCTGCAGTAATTCCTTTCTCGACCAAGGGGTTATTTTCATCGAATATAACATGTACAGATTCTTCCACACATAATGTGTGTTTATTATAGACTCTAAAATATCTACTATTTAATGAGTAACCAAAAAAAATACCTTCATCACTTCTTGGATTGATTTTTCCAAGATTATCCTTACTGTTATTGTGGATAAAACATTGACTTCCAAAGGGATACCTTTCCACAGTTCATATGGAGTCTTCTTCACAATAGGCCTTATGTGGCAACGATTGAGAATATGATATGATGTACTTACACCTTCTGCCCAGAAGTGGTTTGGCAGTGAGTGTTCTAGTAACATGGTTCTTGCCATATCTTGGATGGTCCTGTTCTTTCTTTCCACAACCCCATTTTGTTGTGGTGAGCGTGGTGCGGAGAAATTATGGGTGTATCCCTGATCATTACAAAAATTTTCAAATGCTCTTTTTTCAAATTCTCCTCCACGGTCACTCTGAATTGTTGAAATCAGATATCCCTTTTCTCTTTCAACCTTTTCGCAGAGAAGTTTAAAATTTCTTAATGCTTTATCCTTATGAGATAAGAAAATTACCGAAGTGAAACGTGAATAATCATCAACAATAATAAAAGCATACCTCTTTCCTCCTATACTAGCAGTTCTAGTAGGCCCAAATAAATCCATGTGAAGTAATTACAAAGGTTTTGAAGTAGATACTATATATTTATTTTTGAAAGAGTTTCTGGTCTTCTTACCCACTTGACATGCATCACAAATATGAGTTCTAGAAAAATTTAGTTTTGGTAGACCAATAACTAATTCATGTTTGGACAATTTTTCTATCAAATACATACTAGCATGACCAAGTTTCCTATGCCATAACCATGGATCATCAGACATAGAGGATAAGCAAATATGACCATCTATCTTTTCAAAACTATCAAGGATATAAACATTTCCGTACCTTTTTCCAGGAAGGACTATTTTACCTGATTCATCTTCAATAGCACATCCTGTTTTCTTAAAATTTACCTCATATCCTGAGTCACAGAGTTGACTTATGCTCAAGAGATTGTAGTTGAGGCCATCAACAAGATTAACTTCAGTGATGTCACAATTGTTATTGAAGGTAATTGTTCCAGTACCAATTATTTTGCCTTTTGAATCATCCCCAAACTTAACACTTCCTCCATCAATTTTTGTAACTTCTTTGAACAGGTTTTTGTCACCTATCATATGACTGGAACACGCACTGTCTAGATATCATTTTCCTTTGCGGCTGATTCTATGGTGTTTCTGCAAAATAAGACGATTACTTTCTTTTAGGTACCTAAGCTTGCCTGGGTCCTGGAGGGTTAGTGTCACTAGGTTCAGAATTTTTTGGTTTCCAAACCCTTTCTGAAACGTTTGTTTTACGAAAATGACAAAAGGAATATTTATGCCCACTTTTGTTACAGTAATGACATATAACTTCTGACCCACTTTTAGGTCCTTCATTAGTGTTAGTACTAGTCAACTTGGTTATAGCTGGTCCTTTTCCAGTTGACTTGTAAGTCGTCTGGTTTGACCTAACAGAACTGTGAGTGGTGGATTTGCGCATGCCATTGAGTTGCATTTGCAATTCCTCAAACTCTTCTTGAAGTACTTCCTTTTCGATTTTCACATATTTCATGTTTGAGTTTCTAGTCTTTAACTTCCATAGTGAGTCTCTTAAGCTCATTCATCATTTTCTAAGACTCTTTCAAAGTTAAATCAAGAATATCCTGCAATTCATTACATCTTTCACAGTTACATGATCTTACCTTACTAGTTTCACCTCGTCCCATGAAACAGTTTTCATTTTCGTCATCTGAAATGTCCTCGCCTGTCCAGCATCCTGAGGATTTGTTCATTTTGTTTTCCAGAATTGTCATGAAGCAGAGATTTGCTATCTCTTCGTGGTCTGAATTATTCTCCTCGCTCCAGCTTCCGAAGGATTTGTTCTTGTTGAAGCCTCTAGAGACCTTCCTCTTCAGTTCTGGGCACTCAGCTTGAATATGCCCAAATCTTCCACATTCATAGCACTTTCCATCATTCTTATCCTGGTCGTTGTATTGCCTGGATCGTCTTGGTGGAATTCTTCCTTTCTTTGTGTTCCTGTATCTTCTCATTAATCCATCCATGTTTCTAGATAGCATACCAATTTCTTCTTGCAAAGCTTCAGGATCATTATCAGTTTTGTTTTCAGCTATTTCAGCACACGTTTTGAATGCAACTATCTTCTTTTTCTCTTCTTGCTTGGTCTTCTTGAGATGCGTCTTTTCAAAAGCACTGAGTTCTCCTTGTAGTCCATCATAGGATAATTTATTTATATTTTGAGATTCCAGTGTGAACTTTGGTCTGCCAAGTGGTTGGCAAACTCCTGAGAATTTTTCTGACTTGATCACCACTGGTGTCAGGCTTGCCAAATGCCCTTAGATTGCTAATTATTTTGCTAAACCTGGCAAACATCTCTTCAATGGATTCTCCTTCTTTCATTGAGAGGATATCGTAATCATGGACCAGCATGTTGATATGTGTTTCCTTTACTTTGTTGGTTCCTTCATAAGTGACCACAAGCTTGTCCCATATTTCTTTGGTTGTGTCACAACTTGAGATTTTCTCATGTTCTTTACCACTTATAGTGTTATGAAGCATATTTCTCGCTTTATTGTTAACTTGTACCACTTCCATTTGCTCTTTTGTGTATGAATCTATATCTTCAGGATCAACAAGTGGTGGAGTGGCAGCTGGTAAGGGATAGTTTCCCTTTTTGATGACTCTCCAGACTTTAACGTTATAAGCTTTGGCAAAGATTTCCATTCGCACTTTCCAATGGGAAAAATGTCGTCCATTGAAGTATGGTGGTCTAACTTGTGAAGTTCCTTCCTGAAAGAAAGCTCATATGATAACTTGATTTGCCATGATCTTTTCTCACAAGTTGTTAAGTAAACGTAAAATATGAGCCTTGCTCTGATACCAATTGAAAGTACAAGAGGGGTGAGGGGTGAATTGTAAATATTTAAACTTCATTGCCTATTAGTCGACTAATTAATCGAGTAGTCGACTAGATATAATAACTTAACAGTTATAATGACTGAAAGTAAATTGCAGAAGGTAAATGCAGGAATTAAAGACACCAGAATTTTATACTGGTTTGGATTCAATATGTATCCTAGTCCAGTCCCCTTGGGTTGCAAGGGAGTTCTCTTTTAGTAAATGTGCTTCTCCAAGTACAGTTGAAGTGAATTGTCAACACCGTTTCTCTAGCACCCGTTTCTTTTTTATACAATGCCTCACCAGTGTTATACTCTACTTTTATCTCTGACTTGTTACACAACAGATCTTAGTGAACTACAATATTTGTTTGCAGTAGAATAAAGAGACTGATTTTTGGTTCGATCAAAGTATATCTGACTAGGGTTTAAGGCTGGGTATAAATACTTTGACGAAGGTCGAGGCTTGACAACCCAAGAGATTTGATCCTTGGAAAGAAATTGATTTTTTCCAAGAATAAGATAGTTGGTCGTTGTTTTCCCTTGTTTTCCTTCCTTCAGCAGATGTATGTACTAAAGACTTGCTCCTTGATTGTTGGTTCTTCGGAAATTAGTCGCGTACCAATCTTTACAGAATCTTCGATCTTCCGGGATGATGGCCTTTATTCGTGCCTTAATTTTAGGCTTGCTTGATTCTCTCCATCGCAGCTTGTCGTTACTCTTTGCTGATTGATTGGCTGATTTGATTCTTTCCTTAGTTATCCAGATTTGCTGATTGTATTGTAATCTTTGTTGATTGATTTCTTTCCTTACGCATCAGGATTGACTCCAACAGTCTTGTAGTATCTTCTTGATTCCTTGTAATTGATTTCCTGCATATGTATTTATTTGCATCATTAAAACTGGATCTAACAATCTACATCGACTATAGGGGCGGAGGTAGAGTATTCTTTACTTGTTCGGCCGAACCCAGTATAGCTTTTGTGTGTACCTTGTATTTATATTAGATAATCTATTAAATTTATATTAATATATAATTATAAACACAGTAACTAAGATATGTTATGGGTTCGGTATCAAGTTCAGAAATCACAAACTTGAAAACCTACCGCATCTAACATACTAGTTATAATGTTAACAGTATCGAGCTTGTTTGTCAATGAAAACAAGATGTTTACATATAAACCTTCACATTAAAATCAAGTTCCCGGATGCACACTATAGGTTGAGCAGTTACCGATGTATATTTATAAATATCTTCCAGAAATAGTCAAATATTAGCATAACCTCCCGTATCAATTTTTTCTCGGCAGTGATATATTTTTATTGAATGTCATGACTCATAATGCCTTTGTGAAATTCTGAGTCCGCGTCCGTCCTCACTAATTAAGTACAACATATAATCAAATGAACAGACGACACCTCGTACCAGAATCACTAAACCATAATAAATATATAGGAAGTGAGGGACTTGCATTATGCACTACGAAAGTGAAAAATGTTGCATGTGTCATTGTGTGTGAGGACAGGTGTTCATTTCTTGTCCATTGTCAGTAATATATATCCCTGTACAAATCTTCACGTTGATAGTGGGAGATTTGTTTCCATAAATAGGGAAACAATATGAATAATTGATTTCGTGACTTTCATTTATGGTAAGTTTTATTAGAAATTGCCAGCTTGTGAGACTTATAAATGCGACACTAAACATCCAGCAATTTATGAAGTACCAGACCATTTATAGTGGATTTTTGGAGAATGTAATTTTTCAAGGCTTTTGTTTTCAACGTGCTCTTTTTCAATGCTATTACTTAATGAGTTGATATTACTTCAATTCCATTTTACAATAGTAATAAATAACTTAATAATTTATTTATTCAAAAGAATAAAAATCGACGAGCTAATGTAGAATAGCTCCTTTGCTTAAAAAGATTTGCCTTTTACAAAAGATTACTCTGTTATCTAAAAAAAGTTTACTCATCAATCAATCATGTATAATTATGCACGAAAAGAGGAATGTATCGCATCATTAGTGGTGTATATAGAAAATGTAACTAATGAAACGAAGGCACGATAAACGATTGTGGTATGATGAATATGATTGCTTTATCCTTAATTAAATATTTAAAATTCAAGTTCTGAAAATTGTGTACAGAACATTTTTTTTCTTTAAATAAACTTTACATGATGCAAACACGAATTATCCGCGACTCTTAAGCAATATCGGACATCGACTTTTAAAAAGAGAAAAAAAAAAAGACAAACGTGAGGCAGTCGAGTACATCTCTAGTTCGTAAACTTTCGAGAAATATATAGTTTTAGTCGTTCCAAAAAATAATAACTGACAGGGTATATATATTTTTGTATATATAAAAAATTTTGGCTCGCGAATATCATTAATTTTAATCGACCAGCCAATCCTATCAAGAAGCGAAAAAGTCCTTCCCTAACTTTTTCGAACAAAAGTCACTTTTGTGGGCTACCACGTCATATGAAGTTGGGCCTAGGCCTAAAATAGCCTTGGATCCTCTTCTACTATTAGAAGTCTCTAGATAAATAAACCACTATGATTGCGACAGATGTCACCAGCTGGCTTGAATATGACAACCACGATTGTATTTTGTTTCCCCTTTTTACACTCTCCTGCAAATTACTAGTAATAAAATTCAATATTGTAAATAGAATTAATACAGTAAATATGAAAAGAGGCTCATATATATAAATTAAAACAAACGAAAGGAAAATACTCCACTATTCTTATAGCAATTATGCTTTGAACTTCTAGATTCTGTGATGGTTTTAGACTTTTACTCACCACAAAAAGTCTGATTTCTTGTAGTTTCAATTTCTGATCTTACACTAATAAGGTAACAATTGCTTTTTTAGCCGGCGCTAATTTTTTTGATCAACAAGTTCTACATTTGGGAAAGTATTTGATGTAGGAGAATAATTAAACTAGAGAATAGGACAACTCAGTGTACAAAATATATCATATTATGCAGATCTAGTGGAAGGGCGCAACCTAAGGTATGATATAGAGTGCCTAACTTAATGTAAATATTGGTGTATGGTTTCACGAATTGAACCGTGACATAGAGACCAACTTTATCGTTGCTTTATGGATCTCTCAACTAAGGAGCATCTATGAAATTAAAGTTGCATGCTTTCTCAATTTTGATTCTCGAATATGATTAACGCAATTTAATTAAAGTAGTATACAAGGGAAGTTATACTGCCTTTTTTTTTTAAAATATTTTTCTTCTTTAAATTAAATTAATAGCCTACGATTGTGTTGGTAAATTGTATTTGTAAAATAATTCTGAAGAAAATAAAATAACATAAAAACAGAAATATAAACGAAATAAAAGTTAAGCCGAGCCAATTGAATTCACAGTGTTTCCTTAAGGAATTTAACCCCCTCCTAGTACTCAAGGTTGTGAATTATTTCCTCTCAGGATAGAACAAATTACACACTGGTGTAGTGGTACTTCAAACCCCAATGTTTCAGCGAACACAAAGTTCGGTAGCAAATCACACTTACTGTTGCTTTATTTGAAGTTAAAACAATGCAGAAAAAGGAGGAGAACTCAGAAAATCGTATGCAAAATCTGAGAGAATGGACTGGAATTTATAGCCAATGTTGAGCTCAAACTGAAGAGGTGCAACTCTTGAAAAAGGCTGTTTATGTAAAACGACCATAATATAAATGCCATAAAATAAATGGCTATTTACGCAATTATAAACTGGTGAATTGAAGAGGAACCTTAACTTTTCCGTTACAAAAACGGATACTGATTAATATTCCGTTGGATTTAATATTAATATTTGTTCGATTTAATATTAATTTTCCGTTTACAAAAAAATCGGATATTTAATAACATTTCTGTTAATATTTACTATTAACAAATAAATTTGATCCAAAAGATTAATCAATCAATTGACCAAAACCGAATCCGAATTGAATTCTAAGTCGAAGCCAAATCCGAGCTGAGCGAGCGACGACGACGATGACACGAGGCTTGCCTTCTTCTTAACTCTTTAAGAGCTAGAAAAAGAGCAATTATATATAACCATCAAAAACCTTTTCCTCTTCCAATATAGGACAATGTTCCTTTGTCAAGGAGGGAATTTCAAATGAAACTCAAATATTTTATTTTTCATCTATTTTCCATTCACCCACTTTTAAGCTACATTAAGCTTAAAAAACCCAACAATCCCCCACGTGAATGTGGAATAGATATGCATGAAAAACTGTGTGATTCGGAAGCAAGAATTAATCGCATCTGGATAAGTAGGTTTCCCTTTGAACTTTCTGTAGTGAACTTATGTCGGATATACTCGGTCGATCGGTAGATTTGATATCTTTGAACCGTCGAAATTTGGTGTATACCTAGACAATAATAAGTCACACAATCAACCCTTAACTGTCTTTGGTTCTCATTGTTGTGTTCGTTTCAGCCATGAACACCGCCTGGTTTCATAAGTGAGTAGAGAACTAGCCTTACAAAATTCTCCTTGAAGCGGCTAACACTTCACACTTATATAGGTGGTCTCTAAACGTATCATCCCGTAGATACACTATTCGATAACCCGTACCAAATTTAGAAATAATTAAAAATATTTAATGTTTTATCCTTAGTACTGAACATTGTCTCATCACGAGAATGGACCAAAATTTTAGTTGACAATGTTGAACCATCATCAATGACTTTTTTGATCTCCTTGAACCTATATTTTGGGATCTCTAGTCTTCTAGGTAAAGTTACCACCACAATGACTTGTTCTCGACCATAGTCCTATTCCCCTCGATGATTTCTCAACTACCTCTCTTGTTAGACCTTTTGTTAGTGGATCCGACACATTATCGCTTGGCTTTACATAGTCAATCGTGATAATTCCTCTAGAGAGTAATTGTCTAACGATTTTATGTCTTCGTCTTATATGACGAAATTTACCATTATACATAATGCTCCCAGCCCTTCCAATTGTCGCTTGACTATCGCAATGTATGCATATTTGTGCCAATGGTTTGGCCGAAATAGAATGTCTTACAAGAAATTCCGGAGTCATTCAGCTTCTTCACTGGCTTTATCTAAGGCTATGAATTCAGCCGCCATTGTAGAGCGGGCAATACAAGTTTATTTGGACGACTTCCAAGATACCATTCCTCCACCAATAATGAATACATATCCACTTGTGGACTTAGAATCAGTTGAATCAGTGATCCAATTTGCATCACAGTATCCCTCAATCACTTCAGGATATTTACTGTAGTGCAAAGCAAAGCCCTGGGTATGTTATAAATATCCCAAAACTCGTTTCATTGCCATCCAATGGGATTGACCTGGATTGCTCTTGTATCAACTCAATTTACCTATAGCACAAGCTATATCCGGCCGTGCACAATTCATGATATACAGTAAGCATCCCGACACACGAGCATAATCCAATTGTGATATGCTTTGGCCTTTGTTCTTTGCTAATGCAAGATTCACATCAATTGGAGTCTTTGCAACTTTAAACCCTAAGTGCTTGAATTTTTTAAGTACTGTCTTAATATAATGAGATTGTGACAATGCTAGACCTTGAAAAGTCTTATGGATCTTAATCTCCAGAATTAAATCAGCAACTCTAAAGTTCTTCATATCTGTCACGACCCAACCCGATGGGCCGCGACGGGTGCCCGAGTCCTACCTGTCAAAGACCCCTAATCATGCGCCTAAGATATAAACCTGAATAACATCTACTGAATTACAAGAATAGTACACATGAAGGAAATCTTTCCAAAAGGCATGTATACATATACGTGCAACATACGTACGGTGAGCTGACAAAGCTGCTATAGAAAACTATATATCTCAAAACTGGAAGTCGGCAAGGCCGCATACTATCCAACTAGGAATACTGTCTACAGACCTTTAATAGAAACATAACTGTATAAAGACGGGACTGAGCCACGTCATACCCTCACATATATATATATATATGTACACAAATGTAACGTACCAAAATCAAAAGTAGCTCCGGATCAAATGGAGCACGCCAACTCTCGCTGATCAGGGATTCTAAGTAGGGGGCCGTCGGCTTGGCTACCTACACCTGCGAGCATGAAACACAGGCCCCGTGAAATAGGGCATCATTACGAAAAATGTACTGAGTATCGTCACACCTCCTTTTACACCACCCGAAGGTAGTATAAGAGAGTTTTTTCAGTTAAAGTGACATTATTCGAAATGGGATTATTTATTCATTTTTGCTCAGAGTCGCCACTTGGGATGGTTTGCTTTTTGGTGTCCCAAGTCACCGGTTTATTTTAGAATCCCAAATCGAGGAAAATTCGACTTTCCTTTTGAAATCTGCGAACCAGAAATTCTGACTAAGGAATTTTGTTAACCCGAGGGAAGGTGTTAGGCACCCCCAGATTCCGTGGTTCTAGCACGGTCGCTTAGACTATTATAATTGGCCTATTATCTGCTTTTAATACATGTTTTAGCCTATGGTTCGATTTTAACTTTATAACTGCTTTTATTTATTTTAAAGAAGCTTTAACATCGTCTAAAACATGTATTTGGACCGCGTCACATGAAATGCACCCGCAATCCGAAACACATTTTATTCAACATTATTAAGATTTGGATTTGGGTCACATGAAATGCACACCCGAGTTTAGGAAGGTAATATTATTAAAATAACGCGCATAAAGCAACTACACGTTGTTAACTTTGCGAGGGACATAAAAATTTGCTAAATGGCATGCCTCGAATTCTAAGAATTTTAATAGAAATAATTAAGTGAGGGCCACACATTTGAGATTTTATTTGGCGTGGCACACCTCGATTCAATTTTTAAAAGAAATTTCACCAATATTTGGAGGGCCATAAACTATTTATGATATCTAATATAGCTCACCCCCACTATTTAATTAAGGAAAACTCAAAGGATTCTAATTTATTATGAGTTAAAGGCTTTGCCCTACGAAATGACTTAAAAGCATCGTATTGTGAAAGCAATTGGGCAGACTCCTTCGCGAAGTCGTTCAGCGTTGGGCTCAAATGAGCCTTATTCATGGTGAGGAAGAGAGTTTAAATAGGATTGCCCCTCATCTGGGCCTGTTTTAGGCCCAATCTCATACGCCCAATTTCGTTGATCTAAAATGCTAACTAATTGAAACAGGCATGAACATGAGTTAAATTAAATAAACACTTCTGAAACCAATTTGCCATGAAAACGCACCATCATATTTAGGATAATCATTTCTCAAAAGGGGCGACCCCAAGTGATTATTATTGTCTAAAAAAAATACACTGAACTGAAAAGAGTTTGTTAATCATTTAACAAGTTTAATAATGGACCTAATACATGAAATCCAGATCCTATTGTGATCCTGCCAATGCCAATGAAAAACTCACACAGTTAAACAAACTTTGTGACTTGTTGAACCATAAATTTATTGTTTGAGTCATGGTTTTTCGAGAACACAAAAGCTTTACTTGAATGCTAAAGAAACAGTGAAACGAAAACTGTGATGCCAGACTCAAACTCTAACGAAGAGATTAAACCAAACCTAAAATTAATTTAAACTATATCTAAAGGTAAAATGAAGGTCAAATATAAAGCTCTGCTGTAGGAAAGCAAATATGCGCTGGATCAAACTTAGAGACCATTGTATTGAACCCTCAACCTAACTTGCATACGAGATCCCTATTATAACAGACTTAAAACTTATCGAATACACATTTAAGAGTCCAAAATATCCTGAATCATCTGCATTTAAACGGTTTCAAATCAAAGTCTTAAACAAAAATGAGCAATACAAGACGATTACACTTGAGGGGCCTCATCCAAATTACCAACCAGCATACAATGTACTGAATCTCAATTTCTAATTACATATTCAGGTGTGGAAAAATAGGAATCAAAAGTAAGCAAAAAAAAAGCTAAACTATGAACACAACTTAGTGTTAAGCTAAAAAAACAACTTCCGTTTCTGTTTCAACTCCAACTTGAGCATCAATTCTACAAGTTTAGTAACCAGTACCTGGAATGCAAAATGAAAGTGGAGTAAGAGGATCAGCAGTGAACAATAGCAAGAACAGGGTCAGCATTAGAGACAACCAAGAATAACCAGATTCAAGCTAAGAAAAGAGATATAACAATCAACAGAACTCGACCAAATCCCCAAACCAAGCTTTTAAACCCTAAATCAATCCATATTCAACCCCAGATAAACCAGAAAGTATTTCAGAACTTGAAAATTTCAGAAATCAAAAGAAATAAATGGAACAGTAAAAAAAAAAACTTCAGACGTTTCTTTTTCTGGATTTTTCTATCTCTTCCAAAATCTGATTTGAGATGCAAGTAGCAATGCCTTTATAGGCAAGCTACTAGGGCAACAAAAATAGGCTAAGTTTTGTGTTTGAGCCCTTTGTGAATTTTTATTTTTGCTACCTAGTCTCTAAATTACTGACTTGCTTGCCAAGCAAGTCTGTTTTTCAGCTTCTAAGAAGTTTTTTCAGGTGGTTACCAAAAGATTCCCTAGATGAACTTCCCAAATTTTCCCTTATCTACCATTTTTTACCTTCAAGACCAGCCTGGGTCAGATTGACCCAACGCAAACCAGACCTGGGCCTTTACCCAAATTGACTTATCTTTCTTTTGGGCTTTCAACACGAGTTTGAGGTTCAAAACTCAAGGCCAAACAAGTGACCGAATTTTAGCACAAGATTTAAAAAATGACCAAAACACTTGGAGATCAAAGAAAAACCTCTGAATTAGATAGCCCCTTTTGACCAGAATTAAAAGAAAAAATAACAAACTAAAACACAATTAAAGGAAAGAATAATTCATGATTAGCCTAGATAAAAGAAAACATGCAGATGCAATTTTTGATGAGACAGATGTATAGATGATCCACAAATACATCAAAGAAATAAAATAAATAAAGAAAAACAATCAAAATGACAAAAAAATCATACGAAAACAGAACAAATGGGCAGAAATACCTAAAGGAGAGCCGACCTTGAAATCTTGATTCTGACCAAAAGGGGCATCGATCATGTGTTATCAAATGAAAACACATGACCAAGTTTCGTTTTGGTCCTAATCCACCCAAACTCTGACCTTGACACTCTACAACCTTGATTTTAAAATGATATTCGATGGGTTCTGGGGCTATTCGAAGCTAAAGGGCTGGATGTATTGAATGGGGAGACGGAAAGGGTCATTTGGTGTAAATTTGGGGTCTGTTGAAGGTGGCGCCTCCACCGGAGAAGACAAGGGTGGCGCTAGGGTTTGGAACTTTGAATGGATAGTCGAGGGATTCCACATAGGTTTGAGGGAAAGTGAACGGAGATCCGAGATGGGGTAGTGGAGAGGAACGTTTGGTGTAAATTTGGGCGTATTTGGTCATCGGCCGCTGCCGTAGGCGATTTCCGGCGGGGCGGAGTAGGGCTTGGGATTTGTCTCTGGTAAGAGATGTGATTGATGGTGAAAGGGGGGTAGGCTGGTCGGACAGTTTTATATTTAGGACATCCCCAGTTCCGATCCGTTGGATCTTAATGTCCAACGGTTGAGATCAATCATGCACAAAACGAGTTTGGTTATCAGGGGTTCTGGATCGGTTTAAAAGGCTAGTTTGGGCTTGATTTTAATCGGTTTTAAGGCAAAATTGCTTTGGGCTTGGGGAATTAATCTGAAGTGGCCCAAACATGGCCTCTTTATTAAAGGCCCTTTTTCCTTCTTTTTTTTTTTTCATTTTCAAATTTATTAATTACAAAATTTAACAAAACAAAAATCTTTTTTTAAATGATACAATTAAATTAATAAACTAATTGCTTCCCAAAGATTAATTATATCATAAATTAAAATAAAACTACAACGAATTCGAAAATTAAAAAGTAAAAAAATACAAAATATAAAATGAACTATTTTTGTTATTTTCTTTTCCTTTTTTATGTAACATTAATTAACTAATAAACCTAAAAATATAAAATAGTGCCCTAAATGCAAGTGCAATATATTTTGAATTTTTTTGCATTAAATAAATGAAACATGCACACAAAAATGCAAACAAACAAAAAATCAATGCAATAATTTCTAAAAATCAAATAATTAAAAGAAAAATCCTAATTTTGAGAATTCTGTAGGAGTAATTCATGCGAGGCAAAAATCACGTGCTCACAGCTGCCCCTCTTTGCTCGGAGATACGAAGGGTTTTCGGGCAAAGATAAAATGAGCAATTATGAGGGATTTTTTTCCTACTTGGCACTCCATGAGAAGCATTTTTTGAAAAATGTCTGACCGAACCTTGCTTCAAAGGTTGCCTACATATCCTTGGCTTTAACGGAATCAGGTCAATGTAGTTCTGGAAGTTTTGGTAGCTGAGACTACCAGGAGTTGTGATTTCACTGTTGCTACTGCTGCTACTGCTTACTGATCCCCTTATTACACCAAAAGGAAAATCAAAAGCTAAGCTAGGCTTATCAACTAAGAGTTACAAGATTCCTATCTATAAATATCTTGAAGTTTGATCTTGAGTCTTAGCTAGTTTTTGATGTTGACTCCGATCTGAATCTTGATGCTCATCAGCTGTATGTGCTGGGTTTTTTTCGACTTTGTATCAAGGCGGGACATGCGAAGCTTGTGATTTCAATCATATCTTGAGCAGTCCGCGTCTTCCTCCCATTTAACATTTGAGTTCACTTCTTTTTATTTTTCATTTCTTCTTTTCTTTATTTTGGATTGAGACTCATTCTTTTAGTCATCCCGAATCCTATGCCTCGAGCTCAAACCTGCTCAGACACCAAAAACAAACGAACGAACGAATATTTTCTGCCCCAGTTTTACTAGGAAAATTTTGTGAGTTATTTGCAACACAAATCAAAGCTATTTCTTTATTGAAAGCAACAAAAGTCAAGATTGTGTATCCTTGAAAATAGGGAGTGAAGCCCTAAGTTGGGAAGATTGTCAGGTTATGCTGGAAAGCTGATCGGGTTATGTAAGAAAAAAGGTCCTCGGGTTAAGCCGAGGAAGTTATCGGGTTATGCCGAAAGAAAAGAAAAAAGGTAACTTGTTTATGCCAAGGAGGTCCACGGGTTAGGCTGGGAGAAAAGAAAAAAGGTCCTTGGGTTATGCCAAGATAAAATAAGAAAGATCCTTGGGTTATGCCAGGGAGGTCCACGGGTTATGCCGGGATAAAACAAAAAGGTCCTTGGGTTATGCCAGGGAGGTCCACCGATTATGACGGGGATTAAAAAAAAAGTCCTTGGGTTATGCAGGGAGGTCCATAAGTTATGCCGGGATAAAAAGAAAAAAGGTCCCTGGGTTATGCCAGGGAGGTCCACGAGTTATGCCGGGATAAAAAGAAAAAAGGTCATTCGGTTATGCTAGGGAGGTCCACGGATTATGCCGGGATAAAAAAAAGTCCTTGGGTTATGCCAGGGAGATCCACGGGTTATGCCTGGATAAAAGAAAAAAGGTCCTTGGGTTGTGCCAGGGAGGTCCACGGGTTATGCCGGGATAAAAGAAAAAGGTCCTTGGGTTATGCTAGGGAGGTCCACGGGTTATGCCGGGATAAAAGAAAAAAGGTCATTGGGCTATGCTAGGGAGGTCCACGGGTTATGCCGGGAGAAAAGAAAAAAGATCCTTGGGTTATGCCAGGGAGGTCAACGGGTTATGCCGGGAGAAAAGGAAAGAAAAACAGGTCCCTGGCGGGTTATGCCGGGAGAAAAGAAAAAAGGTACTTGGGTTATGCCAGGGAGGTCCACGGGTTATGCCGTGAGAAAAGAAAAGAAAAAAAGGTCCCTGGGTTATGCCAGGGAGGTCCACGGGTTATGCCGGGAGAAAAGAAAAAAGGTCCTTGGGTTATGCCAAGGAGGTCCACGGGTTATGCCGGGAGAAAAGAAAAGAAAAAAAGGTCCCTGGGTTATGCCAAGGAGGTCCACGGGTTATGCCGGGAGAAAAGCAAAGAAAAAAAGGTCCCTGGGTTATGCCAAGTAGGTCCACGGGTTATGCCGGGAGAAAAGAAAAAAGTTCCTTGGGTTATGCCAGGAAGGTACACGGGTTATGCCGGGATAAAATAAAAAGGTCCTTGGGTTATGCCAGGGAGGTCCACGGGTTATACCGGGATAAAAGAAAAAGGTCCTTGGGTTATGCCAGGGAGGTCCATGGGTTATGCCGGGATAAAAGAAAAAGAGTCCTTGGGTTATGCCAGAGAGGTCCACGGGTTATTCCGGGAATATCTAGGGAATGGGGCCCTATGCTACCATGATTTTGAATTTTTCTTCTTTTTTTTCATCATTCTTCATTTTTTTAAGTTTAAAAAAACGAGTAAAAATGCAGGAAAGAACTTGAAGGAGACTACCCTTTTGGATTGATTATTGCTGCAAAGTTGTTCCTAGCTCTTGCGCATTTTTCCTTTTTGGTTACACCTGCTTCTTGCACGGTTGCTTTGGATTACACTTGTTTCAACTTTTCAACAAAGAACAATTGTTAGTTTGAAATGGTGGTTGGTTTTGTGGCCTTGATCATTTGATCACTTGATCACTTGATCTTGGCCCAACTCTTTGGTGAGAACCTCTGCTGCTTGCTGGTTTTTCTGAAGACTAATCTCTCTCCCAAAACCGAGGACCTCAGCTTTCATGATTTCTCATGACGGCTCGCCCATATGAGGCTTTGGCCTTTTCACTTTATTCTACCTCCAAGGGCTTTTGACTTCGGATTTCTTTTTCATTTTCCATAACTTTGATTTCAGAGCATTAGCCATCATGGTCAGTCGGGATCAACTTGATGCACTCGCTGAGGCCGGGTACTTTTCTTCAGGCTTGGCTTTTGTTTAGTGGAACCCTATAAAACCAATCTTGCCACCTTTGCTTTGTATTAATTTCGGAAATAGAGTTAGACCGAAAGGGATTCAAGGAAAAGTAAACAGTAGGCAAGAAAATGAATTTAAAGAAGAGTGTCCCTTTCGGGAAGGAAGAAAGGACTTATCTGGGGTGCATGCAGACTTCAACTGACATGACATGCTTCTTGGACTAGATTCCCGATCCACACAACCATCCCAACTTCTCATAAACTCATTGTGACCCATACTTCCAATCCGAGGAACCTTGCCAGGACTTTAATGGTGGTGACAGGTGTCTTCTTTTCGACCGATGACGCCCTTCGTTAATCGACCTATCTCATTTCTCTTCTCATCGTCGCCTTATAGTGCTCTTTACGAGTTTTCCATAACCAGGCTCTCTCATTTTCAATTTCTCTACTCACCATCGCCTTACGGTGCCCGTAGGTTTTTACCAATAAGACTCTCTCATTTTATTTCTCTCATCCTGATTGTATCGGTTCCAAACAACTGTGTTCTCTAATTTCGAAACCTTTTGCCGATTGATCGGAAGGACTTGAACAAGGTTTGGGTAAAGAATTGGATCGAATTACAACTTTGGAACCATTCGGGCGGGATCACCGCCGAACCAAAATAACATCTGCCCCAGTTTCACTTTTGGGGGACTTTGGATTTTTGTTTTGTCGTGACTGAACCCTAGAGAGAGGCTGCCTACGTATCCTTTCGGAATCAAGTCGAACGTAGTTCAAGGAAATATTTTGTTTTTGTTGTTTCTTTGTTTTGTTTTTTTCTTTTCTCTTTCTTTTGTTTTGATTTTCTTTCTTTGTTTCTTTTTTTCATTTTTTTTCACTTTTCGTTCTTTTTTTTCCAATAACTCTTTCGGGTTCCAAAGAGGGTAGTCAAAGAAGAGTGACCGGCTCAAAGGGTTTGCAAGAGGTGGATAGTGTTTGGGTAGAGAGAATGAAAGCTTTCGTCATCCTAATCAGATAATATCATTGCGGCAGAAAGCCTAAACATAGTACCTTTTTACTGCGTCCGCATTCACAACTGTTTCGGGATCATTTCATCAATCAATGTCAACTGCTCTAGACGAGTGTTGACCGACTCACTATCTTCAATTTCAGCTTCGATAATGATTCGGAGAGAGGGGATTTCAACCTCTGCGGGTATCACGGCTTCAGTGCCATAGACCAGGAGATATGGGGTTTCTCCTACCGATGTGCGCATCGTAGTGCGATATCCCAGTAATGTAAAAGGCAACTTTTCATGCTGGCCTGGAGTTCTGAATCATCTTTCTCAAAATCTTCTTAATGTTCTCTTTTGCTGCTTCGACGACACCATTCGCTTTAGGCTGATAAGGAGTAGAGTTCCTATACATCATTTTGAATTGTTCGTTTCCTCCATCAAATGACTATTCAGGTTTGCAGCATTATCTGTGATAATAGTTGCAGGAATACCAAATCGATAGATAAGATTGGAGTGCACAAAATCTACCACAGCTGTCTTGGTGACAGATTTGAGACTGATGGCTTCAACCCATTTCGTGAAGTAATCAATGGCAACCAGTATGAATATGTGCCCATTTGAGTCTTTCGGCTAGATTAGCCCAATGACGTCTATGCCCCAAGCAACAAATGGCCAAGGCGTTGACATGAGATGTAGTTATGTAGGTAGTGCAGGAATCAAATCACCGTGTACCTGACACTGATGACACTTTCGAACAAAGCTGAAATATTCTTTCTCCGTGGTTATCGAGTAGTAGCCTGCTCGGAGGATTTTCTTTGCCAAAACATACCCATTCATGTGGGGTCCGCACACTCCTACATGTACTTTATGCATGATCTTTCCGGCCTCTTCGGTGTCAACACATCTTAACAAGTTGAGATCCGGGGTCCTTTTGTACAAGACATCACCACTTAAGAAGAAACCACTTGCGTGCCGTCTAATGGTTCTCTTTTGGTCTCCACTGGCTTGCTCGGGGTATTCTTTAGTTTTCAGAAATCTTTTGATGTCATGATACCATGGCTGAATATTTGGTTCTGCCTCAATTGTATTATAGTAATTGTGCCTTTCCCTGATTTGGATTTCCAAGGGATCAATGTGGGCATTGCCTGGGTAGGGCAACATCGAGGATAAAGTGGCGAGTGCATCAGCTAGTTGATTGTGACAACGAGGGATGAAACTGAACTCTATTGACTTGAATCTCTTGCTGAGATCTTCCACATGTTGCCAATAGGGAATAAGTTTAACATCTCGGGTTTCCCATTCTCCTTGGGCTTGCTGGATAATCAGATCTGAGTCTCCCATGATCAGCAACTCTTCGACGTCTTGGTTGATTGCCATGTTTATACCCATGATGTAGGCTTCATACTCGACAGTGTTGTTTGTGCAGAAAAATCGGAGCTGGGCTGTGGCTGGGTAATGCTGACCAGTAGGTAATATCAAAATTGCCCCAATTCCCACACTTTTTACGTTTACCCCACTATCAAAGAACATCTTCCAAGCAGTATTATCCTCGGATATTGCCTCGACTGAGTTTACCTATTCATCCAGGAAGTAAGTGTTCAAAGGTTGGTATTCATCATCAACCGGGTTTTCATCCAAATGATCTGCCAACGCCTGGGCTTTCATTGCCGTGCGAGTGACATAGACTATGTCAAATTCAGTTAGCAGAATCTTCCATTTTGCTAATCTCCCTATGGGCATTGGTTTTTGGAATATGTATTTCAAAGGATCCAAACTGGTTATGAGGTAAGTGGTGTAGGCTTGCGAATAATGTCTCAACTTCTGAGCGGCCCATTAAGGCACAACAGGTTCTTTCGAACAACGTATACTTAGCTTCATAGCTGGTAAACTTCTTGCTCAGATAGTAGATTGCCTGCTCTTTATTTCCGGTTACATCATGTTGCCCGAGGACACAACCAAAAGAGTTTTCCAAGGCTTTCAAGTACAAGAACAGAGGCCTCCCTGGCTCCGGTGGGACCAAGACCGGTGGATTGGACAAATACTCTTTGATCTATCAAAAGCTTCTTGACATTCGTCTGTCCATTTGATTGCCGCATCTTTCTTCAACAACTTGAATATGGGTTCATACGTGGATGCCAGTTGAGCAATGAAACGGCTGATATAGTTTAATCTACCCAACAAGCTCATCACATCTTTCTTGGTTCTCGGAGGAGGCAAATCTTGGATAGATTTTATCTTTGTTGGATCTAACTCAATACCTCTCCGGCTGACTATAAAGCCCAAAATCTTGCCCGGTGGAACCTTAAATTCACATTTGGCTGGGTTCAGCTTCAAATCATATTTGCGCAAATGCTAAAGAATTTCCTCAGGTCCCGAACATGATCATCTTAGGTTTTGGACTTGATGATTACGTCGTCCATATACACCTCTATTTCTTGGTGCATCACATATCATAGAAAATGGCAGTCATGGCCGTCATGTAGGTTGCCTCAGCATTCTTCAGACCAAACAGCATGACCCTGTAACAGTATGTACCCCAAGGTGTGGTAAAAGCTGTCTTTTCTGCATCTTTTTCATCCATCAACACCTAGTGATATCCTGCGTAACAATCCACGAAGGACTATATCTCATGTTTGGCGCAGTTATCAATAAAGATGTGGATGTTCGAAAAAGGGAAGTTATCTTTGGGACTTGACTTATTTAAATCTCTGTAGTCCACACATACTCGGATTTTTCTGTCTTTCTTTGGCACTGAAACTACATTGGCTAGCCACGTGGTATACCGAACTACTCGGATCACCCTTCCTTTCATCTGTTTCGTGACTTTCTCTTTGATCTTTTCACTGATGTCAGTTTTAAACTTTCTCTGCTTTTGCTGGACAAGGGGATAATCGGGATAAGTCGGCAACTTATGAACCACCAAATCAACACTTAGCCCTGGCATGTCATCATATGACCAAGCAAACACATCTTTGAATTCAAACAGGAGTTGGATCAATGCGTCCCGAGTTTTCTCATCTGTGTGAATGCTTATATTGGTTTCCCTAACTTCTTCAGCACTACCCAAATTGACCAGTTCGGTATCATTTAAGTTCGGCTTAGGTTTATTCTCAAATTGTTACAATTCTCGATTTATTTCCCTAAAAGCCTCTTCTTCATCATATTCTGGTTCTTAGTTCATTATTTCACAGTTAGGCAGCTTGTTCGAATCTGGGCATGAAGTCCGCAAGCATGTCATTTTATTTAAAGCCGCATTATAAGAACTGAAAGAAGAAAATAAAAAATAACAAAATCAGAAGGAATAAAGAAATATAGATGATGAAATATTGATTTTATTTCATTGAATTTGGAAGATAACAGGGTTTACATTGGAAAATAAAAGACATGAAACTAAAGAAAACATCTGAGTTACACTCTAGAATAACTCGCGATGAAGAAAAGGTGACAAGACAAGTCTACCGGGACTCCCGCCTGATTGGGAATAGCGTAGCCTTCCAATTTTACAATTTTGCCTTAGGTCCCATGTATAGCACCTCAGCGGTGCTTGAGCCTTCCCCCTGCTGGACCATATGGGTTTCATACAATATCTTCCTCATTGCCCACAAATTTCTTCAATTTCTTTGGTAGTAAATCCCTCATCTTCTTCTTCCATATGGTATTTCGGCTTGAAAAATGTTTTGTACAGATACGGCACCAGCTGAGGCAAGACCCAACCATCATTCTTTCTATCATCTGCCCATTTTACATCAGCTGGAGTGGGGCGGAAGCCTACTCCAAAGAACTTTTCACTGGATGTCAGGGTGATAGGTTCAGCTATTCCTTGCAATGATTTCCCAAGCCCCTTCCCAGGTTTGTAGCCATGCCTGATAATTTATTTGGCCACCATGATTGATGCATTAGAAAGGAAGGGTTGGTGGAAAGGGTTTCCTTCTATCGCACTGGTCCGCGACCACAATCTCAAAGTCCTGATAGACTATGTGCTTGTTCCCCTCTCTTGCTTCAAGGCACGGGACTGAAGGGTCCCGATAAATTGATTGCTCATCTTCCCCATGGACCACAATCTCTTGATCCTCATGCTCGAAATTTACTATCTGGTGAAGAGTAGAGGGTACAGCCCCCGTTGCATGAATCCACGGCCTCCCCAAAAGAAAGTTGTAGGATGTGTCCATGTCCAGAACTGGAAACTTACTTCAAAGTCTACTGGGCTGATGGTCAGAATCAAATCAATCTCTCTAATTGTGTCCCTTTTGATACCATCGAAGGCACGTACACAGACATTGTTGGGTCGAATTTTTTCGGTCCTGATTTCCATATGTTGCAGAGTTGAGAGTGGGCAAATGTCTACCCCAGAGCCTCCGTCCAACATAACCCTTTTCACGTAGTACCCTTCGCATTTGACTGTCAGGTGCAGGGCTTTGTTATGTGAGGCCCCTTCTAGGGGAGAGTCATTTTTGCTGAGGAAGATCTGGTTGATTGCGAAAAATCTTTCTGCCATTCTCTCCGATTGCTCTACAGAAGTCTCGATAGGCACATATGCTTCGTTAAGGGTCTTGATCAATACCTTCTGATATTCAATGGAGTTCATCAATAGAGATAATAAGGATACTTGTGCGGGAGGTTTTTGAAGCTAGTCGATCACTTCATAATCCGCCATTTTCATCTTTTGAAAGAAGGCTTCCGCTTCTTCGGCAGTCACGTGCTTCTTAGATGGGAAGCGCTTTCTAGTGGCATTGTTCACCTCTTGCAAATTGGAATACTTTTCAAGAGGGTTATTTTTTTGAAATTCTCCTGAGATTTCTTTACCCTTATAGGTCACCACAAATTTGCTATAATTCCAGGGCACCGCTGCAAGATTTGTCATGGGCTTCTGTGGTGCGCGGCCAATAACCACGGGCTCACTCAGCCTTGGTGGATTAATTGGCCCCCGCATCACATAAGCTCCCTTGGGCACATACATTTGGGTTGTCTTATTCAGCTCGAATCTCCTAGGAGGACTCAAAGTCACCTGCTTTTCTTAGCGGCCTCGAGGGACATAGAGAACAATATCTTTGGGAGACGTTGCCCCAGTTTCAACTTCAAATTTCTTCTCTGACTTTGGAGGGGTGGTTTTATTCTTTATCTCCCCTTTGTCTTGCTTCGGGGCAGCTTTTGGTTTCCTTTCTACATCAGCGATGTCAATGATGGCCTTCAACGCTGGGTCAAATTCCTTGTCATCACAAATTATTCCGATTACCGACCCATTATTGTGAGCCGACAGTGGGTTGTTGGTCACGTTGGGAATATCATCATCCCTTAGCACTATCTTCCTTTGTTCTATCAAGTATTCCACATCTCTCTTCAAAGTCCAGCAACTTTCTGTATCATGCCCCTCAGCCCCTGAGTGATAAGCGCACCGGGTGCGACGTTGGTAAGAGGGTGATTCTGGGTTTTTCCTATTCGAGGGTATGGGTTGCAACAAACCCATTTGGATCAATTTTGGGAATAGGCTAGAATAGGACTCACTAATTAGTGTGAAGTTTGTTCTCCTTGGCAGCTCCCGGGTGCGGAAATTATTTTGTGGAGGTCGGGGATTATAGTGGTTTTGGTAAGGGGGATGGTTTCTAGGAATGGAGCTTGGTTTTGGTAGGCTTGTTTTTGTGGCCGGACATAGGGTTGAGCATTCATGACCATGTATGGCTGAGGAGCATAGGCCAGGTCCTGGTGGGGGTAATAGTGATGCAGGGTTCTTTCTGAAAAAAAGGATCTGGGGGTATGGTGTTTTCTTGCACCCGACGCTACCATTGATGTTTCTTCCTTTTTCTTGCCCTTCGCTACTCCTTCAGACCCACCCTGAATGGCTTGGGATGTAGATCTAATTGCGGATTGGCTTAGAATTTGACCCATCTTCTAACCATTTTCAACCATTTCGCCAATCTTGATGGCTTCAGTGAACAGCTTACCCATTGCGGACATCATATTTTGGAAGTAATCAGCCTCTTGGTCTTGGAGGAAAACTATAACCATTTCAACCTCATCCATCAGAGGCTTTACCCTGGAGGCCTGATCACGCCATTTAACTGCGTACTCTCGGAAGCTTTTCCGAGGATTTCTTCTTCAAGTTTGTTAATGAATTCCTATCTGGAGCAATATCAATGTTGTACTGGAACTGCCTGACGAAATCTCTAGCAAGATCATCCCAGATGTGCCAGCGGGATATATCTTGGTCCATGTACCATTCAGATGCGATGCCAACTAGACTTTCTCTGAAATAGGCCATGAGGAGTTCTTCCTTTCCACCGGCTCCTCGCACCTGGTTGCAATATCTCTTGAGATGAGCAATAGGATCACCGTGACCATCATACTTCTCAAATTTTGGGGTTTTAAATCCCACTGGTAGATACACATAAGGGAACATGCATAAGTCTGCATAGGACACACTTTTCTGCCCACTCAAGCCTTGTATGCTTTTGAGACTCTGTTCCATACTACTCATCTTTCTCGCAATCTCTTCTTGCTCAGGAGTTTTGGTGGTCTTTTCTTGCCCCGTAGTGAATTCATACCGGGGTGGCTGGGAGTAAGTATAAGCGGGAAATTGTGGAGGTTCCATCGGGAAGGAGGGTGTTTGGAAGGTAAAAATTGTTGGGTCAATACTGGGCCTGGGCAATGTAGGCTGTGCCGTGGCTGAGCAAGGGGAAGTGGTAAAGATATTTGAAGCTACACCGGACATTAACACCTAGGGGCGTACCTCAGAAGGTGATCCCACAAAATGAGCTGAGATAGTTGGGTGTCCCAGTGGTGTGTTTGGGTGATTGATAGGGATGGTGGAGGAACCGCGTGCTCTAGGAAAAAGTTCAGGGAATCCCGGGATTGAGCTTAGTGGCTCTCTTCCATTTGCCCAAGCGTCCCATATTTCCATAACCCGGAGACGCAAGATTCTATTTTCTTCGGAAGTTGCCAATTCTGAGGCCGGGATGCTTGAGATTGGACTATCATCCATGATGGGAATTGTTGGCAGAGTCATTTCTGAAGACATTTCGATGCTCCCTTTTGATCTCGTAAAGTATGGGTGTGAAGCCAGATTACCACAAAAACCAAACTATAAAAACATGGACTGAGTGTAACAGCAGCAAATCGTTAGTTTGAAACAAATAACAAATAGGTAATCACACGTTGGGGGTATGATGCACCTATACAGTTAAATGTGTTTCTACATGTTTTGCAACGGTTGCATGCGTTTCCCATTTTCTTCTTTCCATTTTCACTCTTCCTTTTAATTTCTCTTTTCTTTTTTTTGGTTTTTCTTTTCTTTTCTTCTCTTGCCCTTTTTCTCTCATTTTTTTCATTTTCTTTTCTTATTGGAGCTATTCACAAAATTATGACCGGATCCGATGAGAATTGCCTACGTATCACGATGCCGCATGAATCAGATCGTTACGTAGCTCAAGAAAAATAAATGAAAAAAGTAAGGAAACAATTTTTGGGAATTTTTGATTTTTCATTAATAAAACTTCTATTACACAAGATTTTAAACTATTCATTTTCTTGGAAGGAAAAACTACAAACAGACTCAAAATAAACCAAAATACAGACTCGATACTTGAAAAATTAGGAATACATTAAAGCTTCAACTCCTAGGGCCCACGGGGCATCATTCGGCCTCGCCACGGGCCTATGTGCGAGACCTCCTTGTAGCCGCTCCAAATCGCTTATTATCTGGTGGATGAATGTCATCACTGCAGAGAAGAAGGTGGTTCGGGTCATATCCTCACATGCTTGGCATTTTGTGACAATGTAGTCGGTAATAGACCTAATCCTTTCTTGAATCCTACCCTTTTCCTGAAGTAGCCGCCCGATTTGCTGATTTCAGACTTCTAACACTTGAGAGTCGTGAAGGTGTTGATTTTGCAACTGTTGTATTCCTTCCTCCATCTGAGCCATCAAATTATAACAATGTTCCCTATCAACTTTGAAATCTTTAGCCTGCTTGGCTGCCTCATTCTCAAGAGTAGTTACCTTTCTTCTCAGGCTGGTGATTGTCCCTTTATACTTTCTCTTCATTTGTTGCACAAACTGTGTCCGACCTTTTGCATTTTCCGCTAATTGATCTCCGGTGTTTTCTAGACTGGCCTCAGACTTTTCTAGGTCATCTTGACACTCAAGGGCTTTCTTTTTCAGACTACTAATAAGCCTTTCACCCGCTCGACTTCTTTTTGGATTTCTTGCAGTTATTTTCATCTTCCGGATTTGAGCTTTGAGGGCTTCATTTTCTTGATTTAGTTTTTTCTTTTCTCCCTCATCTGCGGCAGCTCCTGATTTGTCCTTCCAACTTACCAATTCTAGCCCTGTATCTTTCTTCTTTTGCCAACCAACCCCATTGCTCTTGCAAGTCGTGAGTAAATTGTTGCACGTGGGCTCTCTTAGCAGGTCTTTGAGGAATCTGGAATCTTTTACCGAACCAAACAATGTACTTGGGGTCCACTTCACCTCTAGATAGATCTCGCACCATGGTCTTAGGTTCAAGAAATCTACATTCATTCCATACCTGGCGAATTCTTCCCTCCGGAAATACGGCTTTTGGGCCCAATTCAATGACATGTTTACTCAAATCTTCGTCACAGGGGATGGCTTGAAATCTTCCTAATTGGGGCAAAACCCTATGGGGGGCATATGGCTGGATGATCCAGATGCCCATTAGGAGGAGATCACATACTTCAGCTGACATGTATACTGCTTCGGTGGTAGGAAGCCATCCGAATGCCCATTCAATTTCATCGGCAGTCAAGGAGCTCAAACGTGCAAGCCAAGCTTCAGTACCCTCGGGGAATTCAATACCCACTACTCGGCTTTCAAATTCTTCAATGCAACTCAAACCAGTCATACCGTAATTCATAACCCAACCCGGTGGCAGAGATGTTCCTGCATCCATAATTGTAGTAACAGATTGTAGCCCTGAAAGAACTTTCCCCCTTCTCGACAGATAGTCAAAGGTTGGTAGATTTCAGATAAGATCAGGGGAACCACAGTTCTGTTGGCTTTCTTGATTGCAACATCGATCATTCCTACGAGACCCACCTCTATATTACCATCTTCTCGCGGACAGACCATAACACCCAAGAAGGCTACTATAAAAGCCAAACCCCGCCTTGCCTCCCATTTGTCTTTATTTTCGGCATGGGTCCGACCAGTGTTCGCTCTTCAAAACCTCGGGGGTTACCATAGCGTTGATACAAGAATTGGAGAGTGCAATACCCTTCAAATAAATTTTCATCCTGAATATCCTGACTAATACTCAGAAAATCCAGAAATCTGTGGGGAGATACCGATCTTGGTGACAATGGATATCGACTTCTAAGGTTTCCATTAAGGCCCGTATAACCTGCAACTTCCTAAAATGTAGGTGTAAGCTCAAAGTCAGAGAAACGGAACACATTGCGAGTTGGGTCCCAAAAAGGTATTAAAGCTTCAATTACGTCCAGCCTTGGCTTGACGTTCAATAGTCCTACGACGCCTCCTAGAACCTTTACCATAGTTTCTCTACTGTCTTTTCCTAGATAATTCCACCAAATATGGAGCCGTAAGGGGATCTCTTTAAGGGCTGTGAAAGGTTCAATTTTATTTGTGCCCATCCTGTACATTTATTAAGGTGACTCATTTTGACCCCAAAGAGTAACACCATTTTTCAAAATTTTACCTCAAAAAATAAAACTCAATTTTGCAGATACGGCCTTTCAGCACTTCGGGGAAGAAGATTTTAAGGTTGTGCCTGCTAACCGTTAAAAATGACCCAAGGTGGCTGTTCTTGCAAAAATAGCTTTCCGGCACCCTTTTGGGGACATTCGGCTTATTTTAAATAAGAATGGCATCACCCGGCTTATTTGTGGCAAAAATTTAAAATTTTGTTATTTTTGGGCTATTTTTGCAAAAAGGGAAGTTGGACCCGATGGGGTTGCTTACGTATCCCACATCCGGTGAGAATCAAACTGGCATAGTTCGGGCAGATTTGACGAAAATAAAAACCAACTATTTTTCAAACAGAAATTTTTTTCAGAATTTTGGCAGAGTTTCAGTATATTTTGGACACTGATTTTTTCAAAACAAGTAATTATCTCTCTGAGCCCTCATACTGCTATTTTCTTTTCCCAATTTCTTCTATTATCCACAAGCCGGTCAACATGCGAATCCGAAACAAATAAATGCACAAGTAGCAAGTAGGATGCATCAGGATGGTCTTTTCATTTAGGATACACCTGCCCTAGAGAGACCCAACCCCTGTGTTGAGTCTCTAAAGTCAAATGCACGTGATGCAAACAAACATTCCTACAAGGGATGAGGCTTTGTTATACTATGTTTAAAACCTGGGTTTATTATTCTAGACCTGGCGTACCCGAGCGAACAACTCGAGCCGAGGGGGGCAGCGTACCGGGAATACAGAAGCTTTGCCGGCTTAGCAACTTGTCCGAACCTCCTTCTAAAATGGGATAAGACTCTAGACAGAAGAGAAGTCACATGAAGTGCACCCTTCTCCATGATTTAGAAGACTCAGAGAGAGGAAGGGTTTCGTAGCAATTTATATACAATTCACAAAATATCAAAGCGGTAAAAGCATTTAGCACATTAGGCTCAAACATATAGGAAAATCAGATAACAGATAAAGCCAATCATAACAGCTATTCTAAGTTCGAATTCTTAAACCCTGAACCGAAGTTCTGGGTTTGGATCCCCAGCAAAGTCGCCAGAGCTGTCACACCTCCTTTTACGCCACCCGAAGGTAGTATAAGGGAGTTTTTCCAATTAAAGTGACATTATTCGAAATGGGATTATTTATTTATTTTTTGCTGAGAGTCGCCACTTGGGATGGTTTGCTTTCTGATGTCCCAAGTCACCGGTTTATTTTAGAATCCCAAATCGAGGAAAATTTGACTTTCCTTTTGAAGTCTAAGAACCAGAAATTTTTGTTAACCCGAGAGAAGGTGTTAGGCACCCCCGGATTCTGTGGTTCTAGCATGATCGCTTAGACTATTATAATTGGCCTATTATCTTATTTTAATACATGTTTTATCCTATGGTTCAATTTTAACTTTATAACCACTTTTATTTATTTTAAAGAAGCTTTAACGTCGTCTAAAATATGTCTTTGGACCGCATCACATGAAAGGCACCCGCAATCCGAAATATATTTTATTCAACGTTATTAAGATTTGGATTTGGGTCACATGAAATACACACCCGAGTTTAGGAAGGTAATATTATTAAAATAACGTGCCTAAAGCAACTACGCATTGTTAACTTTGCAAGGACCATGAAAATTTACTAAATGGCACGCCTCGAATTCTAAGAATTTTAAAAAAAATAATTAAGTGAGGACCACACATTTGAGATTTTATTTGGTGCGACACACCTCGATTCCATTTTTAAAGGGAGTTTCAACTATATTTGGAGGGCCATAAACTATTTAGGTTATCTAATATAGCTCACCCCCACTATTTAATTTAGGAAAACTCAAAGGATTCTGATTTATTATGAGTTAAAGACTTTGCCCTATGAAATGACTTAAAAGCAACGTATTGTGAAAGCAATTGGGAAGACTCCTTCGCGAAGTCGTTTAGCCTTGGGCTCAAATGAGCCTTATTCATGATGAGGAAGAGAGTTTAAATAGGATTGCCCCACATCAGGGCCTGTTTCAGGCCCAATCTCATACTCCCAATTTCGTTGATCTAAAATGCTAACTAATTGAAACAGGTATGAACATGAGTTAAATTAAATAAACACTTCTGAACTGTGTCTTATAGAAACTCAATTTCTGATAACACCTTTCATGCATCTTTGAACCAATTTGCCATGAAAACGCAACAGTCATATTTAGGATAATCATTTGCCAAAAGGGGCGACCCCAAGTGATTATTATTGTCTAAAAAACACACTGAACTGAAAAGAGTTTGTTAATCAATTAACAAGTTAAATCATGGACCTACTACATGAAATACAGATCCTATTGTGATGCTGCCAATGCCTATAAAAAACTCGCACAGTTAAACAAACTTTGTGACTTGTTGAACCATAAATTTATTGTTTGAGTCATGTTTTTTCAAGAACACAAAAGCTTTTCTTGAATGCTAAAGAAACAGTGAAACGAAAACTGTGATGCCAGACTCAGACTCTAACGAAGAGATTAAACCAAACCTAAAATTAATATAAACTAGATCTAAAGGTAAAATGAAGGAACAAATATAAAGCTCTGCTGTAGGAATGCAAATATGTGCTGGATCAAACTTAGAGACAATAGTATTGAACCCTCAACCCAACTTGCATACGAGATCCCTATTATAATAGACTTAAAACTTATCGAATATAGATTTAAGAGTCCAAAATATCTTGAATCAGCTGCATTTAAATGGTTTCAAATCAAAGTCTTAAACAAAAAAATGAACAACAGAAGATGACTACACATGAGGGGCCTCATC
Source organism: Nicotiana glauca (assembly GCA_026770625.1). Taxonomy (NCBI): domain Eukaryota; kingdom Viridiplantae; phylum Streptophyta; class Magnoliopsida; order Solanales; family Solanaceae; genus Nicotiana; species Nicotiana glauca. The sequence continues at coordinate 74,527 of MU728778.1, forward strand.
TAGGGGTGTTCAAAACCTATCCGAAACCGAAAACCGAACCGAACCGAAGCTTAATGGCTTACTGGTAACGGCTTAACGGATGGGAAACAGATTGAATTTTTTTTATTAACGGCTTATCGGTTTGGGGGCAGATTATTCAATTTTCTTAACGGATAATCCGTTAGCCCGTTTAGAACATAAATATATATATTATTTATTTTTATTTATATATATTAAATATAAAAAACTAAAACCCTTGAAAATGAATAAGTATAACAAGAACAAACAACTATTAATACTTACTGCACACTTAAAAAGATTCGATTCTTCAATACATATCATAACTGCAGAAGCCAGTAGACTCTCAAAGAAAATCAAATTAACCAGATATAAGAAATACCTAAACATTGAAGCTTTTAATCAAATGAGCATATAAGAACAGAGAACAACAATCCAGATTAAGTGACTTCTTACAAAGATTCAATTTTTCAATACATATTACAACTAATGAAGTCAGTAGAATTGAATTCACCAGAAATGACAGACTTAGAATCAAAAGCACCCAAAAAAATGGAACTTTCGAAAAAAATAGCTTTGCAAGAACAAAGAAAAACAATCCATATAACTGACTTCTAACAAAGATTCAGTTTTTCAATAGATATTATAGCTGAAGAAGTCTGTAAAAGGGGAGATATTTAGTGAATATGTATGTTGGGCCGATAAATCGCCCGATAACCACCCGATAAGAGGTAAATCGATACCAATCCGCCCTATATCTTATCGGGTAGCTAACAGTTTAATACATTTAAAAGCCGATAACTGTTAAGACAAACCGTTAAGAGTAAAAAGCCGCCCAATCCGCCCGAAAAGCAGCCCTAGCCTCATCCAAATTACCAACCAGCATACAATGTACTGAATCTCAATTTCTAATTACATATTCAGGGATGGAAAAACAAGAATCACAAGTAAGCAAAAAAAAAAAAAGCTAAACTATGAACACAACTTAGTGTTAAGCTAAAAAAAACAACTTCCATTTCTATTTCAACTCCAACTTGAGCATCAATTCTACAAGTTTAGTAACCAGTACCTGGAATGCAAAATGAAAGTGGAGTAAGAGGATCAGCAGAGAACAGTAGCAAGAACAGGGTACAGCAGTAGAAACAACCAAGAATAACCAGATTCAGACCAATAAATGAGATGTAACAATCAATAGAACTCGACCAAATCCTCAAACCCAAATCAATCCATATTCAACCCCAGATGAACCAGAAAGTATTTCAGAACTTAAAAATTTCAGAAATCAATGGAACAGTAAAAAAACTTCAGCCGTTTCTTTTTCTAGATTTTTCTATCTCTTCCAAAAGCTAATTTGAGCTGCAAGTAGCAATGCCTTTATAGACAAGCTACCAGGGCAGCAGAAATAGGCTAAATTTTGCATTTGAGCCCTTTGTGAATTTTTATATTTGCTACCTAGTCCCTAAATTACCAACTTGCTTGCCAAGCAAGTCTGTTTTTCAGCTTCTAAGAAGCTTCTTCAGGTGGTTACCAAAAGATTCACTAGATGAACTACCCAAATTGCCCCTTAGCTACCTTGTTTTTACCTTGAAAACCAAACTGGATCAAATTAACCCAAGGCAAACCAGACCTGGGCCTTTACCCAAATGGACTGATCCTTCTTTTGGGATTTCAACACGAGTCTGGTGTTCAAAACTCAAGGCAAAACAAGTGACCGAATTTTAGCACAAGATTTAAAAAATGACCAAAACACTTGGAGATCAAAGAAAAACCTTTGAATTAGACAGCCCTTTTTGACCAGAATTAAAAGAAAAACAAAGAAACTAAAACATAATTAAAGGAAAGAACAATTCAGGATTAGACTAAATAAAAGAAAACAAGCAGATGCAATTTTTGATGAGACAGATGCATGGATGATCAACAAATACATCAAAGAAATAAAATAAATAAAGAAAAACAATCAAAATGACAAAAAAAAATCATACGAAACCAGAACAAATGAGCAGAAATACCTAAAGGAGAGCCGACCTTGAAATCTTGATTCTGACCAAAAAGGGGCCTCGATCATGTGTTTTCAAATGAAAACACATGACCAAGGTTCGTTTTGGTCCTAATCCACCCAAACTCTGACCTTGACACTCTACAGCCTTGATTCCAAAACGATATTCGACAGGTTTTGGGGCTATTCGAAGGTAAAGGGTTGGATGTATGGAATGGGGAGACAGAAAGGGTCATTTGGTGTAAATTTGGGGTCTGTTGGAGGTGGCGCCGCCACCGGAGAAGACAAGGGCGGTGCTAGGGTTTGGAATTTTGAATGGATATTCGAGGGATTCGGGGTAGGTTTGAGAAAAGGGAACGGAGATCTGGGATGGGGTGGTGGAGAGGAACGTTTGGTGTAAATTTGGGCGTATTTGGTCATCGGCCGCCGCTGTAGGCGATTTCCAGCGGGGCGGAGTAGGGTTTGGGATTTGTCTCTGGTGAGAGATGTGAGAGATGTGAGAGACAGTGAAGGGGGTAGGTTGTTCGGACAGTTTTATATTTAGGACATCCCCAATTCCGGTCCGTTGGATCTCATTGATCCAACGGTTGAGATCAAACATGCACAAAACGGGGTCGTTTAGTTATCAGGGGTTCTGGACCGGTTTAAAAGGCGGGTTTGGGCTTGATTTTTACCGGGTTTAAGGCAAAATCACTTTGGGCTTGGGAAATTAATCTGAAATGGCCCAAACATGGCCCCTTTATTAAAGGCCTTTTTTCCTTCTCTTTTTTTTTTTTATTTTCAAATTTATAAATTATAAAATTAAACAAAACAAAAATTTAATTTAAATTTTACAACTAAATTAATAAACTAATTGCTTCCCAAAGATTAATTAAGTCCTAAATTAAAAGCAAACTACAACGAATTCAAAAATTAAAATGTAAAAAAATGCAAAATGAATTATTTTTATTATTTTCTTTCCCTTTTTTGTAACATTAATTAACTAATAAACCTAAAAATATAAAATAGGGCCCTAAATACAAGTGCAACATATTTTGTATTTTTTATGCATTAAATAAATTAAACATGCACATAAAAATGCAAACAAACACAACATCAATGCAATAATTTCTAAAAATTAAATAATTAAAAGAAAATTCCTAATTTTGGGAATTCTGTAGGAGTAATTCATGCGAGGCAAAAATCAGGTGCTCACAAGTATGTAAGGCATGAAAATTAGTACGTAAAAGACACAGATGAAACATGAAATAAAGAAACACTTTTTTAAATCTGAATACCTTTATAAAGTCTGAAACATTTATAATGTCATGCACGTGCGTATAAATGTCGTGTTATGCATAGGTATGAATTTACATAATATCATCAAGCCACTGAGAGCATCCCATTATATCGCCTCGGCCACTGTGGGCAATATCATCAACATATACCAGCTGATCAGGTGGTGGCGCGTATCAGAGACGGACCTACATGGACAGTAGAGGGGTCACCGGAACCCGTTAGTCTCGGCAAAAACCATGTACATATATTTGTATATACGACAAGGACCCCTTAAATAATTTTGATGTGCCCTCTAAATACAAAAGATGGATTGGCTCCGCTGGTTTACTACGCTTCTTTGCCTCCACTAGACCAGGGTTCGAGACCTATCACCAGCCCTCTCTTTTCATTTAATTTTTTCCTTCTATCAATTCAAGTTCACGAAATAGTGCTAAATAATTATTTAGAACTAGTACATAGTAGTCAATTTCTACACAAAATAGTCTCAAATGCTTTTTGAGAAATATCCTTCTAGACATCATAGAGAGACATAAAAAAATATTAAAGGAAATTAAAAGGGGATAAGATATTCCATTAGCAGGAAGCCAATCATCTTCTTTATCATGATAACTAAGTTTACAAACATTACCAGATAATTCACATGTATAAAAATAAGTAATTCAATTTTTCTAAAAAAATAGTAATTAAAAAAACTCCAAAAAAGCTTCTGTCTTCAAGGATCATTTCGGCAAAGTAGTAGACGTCCATCGATTTAGCGACAACGACTGAGACTTCTGCTTTACAGACTTTCAATCGTGATTTTATTAGACTAAATTTTTGATATTTTTGAACATACTTTCGATCACTGACTCAAAGTCACTATGTTTTTAAGGAGTTAACACGTCAGATTTTGTTGTTACTAGCTGACATATCTATATCAATAGTGGTGCCCCCGCTGCGCTCAAATCCTGGATTTGTCTCTGGTGCATTTTTCATATCTCATATACATATATTTACATATAGATGCCTATATAACGCCACCTGATCATGGGTCAATGCACATGTATATATGGGTGAAATGCATTAACAAAATACGCAAAAGTCTCAATATTCCTTCCGGATAAACTTTTTCAACTGCGTATTATTTTGAGACCCATGAGCAGAAGATAATAATACTTCACATGGGGAATCAAGAATATAGACACCCCTAGTATTTCTATAAATAGAGTAATTTTGGAAAACTATGCGTTTACTCATTTCTTCAGTATAATTTCGACTATGCCAAAAGAAAGAAGGAATAGTCTTAACATAACTGAAGTAGGAAAAACTCCTTATAATATTCCATTGGAAACCTTCGTGGATTGAACTTAGAACCCCAAAATCAGATTACGCATCTGCTTTTTTTGAAATTGTTGAACGTGATTAGCTTCTGCTTCTTCGAAATTCTTGAACGAAACTTCAAGCTTCTTTCTTGTTGAGGTACCGAATGAATTTCTAGTTCTGTTCTTGAATTTTTCAAATCAACAAAGAATACATTCTTGCTTTATGGAATGACTACGTTACTTTGTTCTCATTTTTTCTTCGGATTCGTTGAATGTTGGAATGAAATTACTTTCGACTCTCACGTTTCTTTTGAATTAGGATTGATATATGAAGAATGAGTTATCCAAGTTCTTATCCTAATTGGGTAAGACTTGTAATCAAGTCTTACTTGGTTAGATTATTAATGAATTCCCTTATGGGTTGTTGAAGCCAGCCCCTTTGTAGGAAAATTTTTGCGACTATAAATAAATTAACTATTTGTGTAACTTGGTAAGCCATCCCTTATGGGTTGTTGAAGCCAGCCCCTTTGTAGGGAAACTTTCGTATCTATGGTTTAGTTTGCTTTCTTGGAGTCTCTTGCTCTGTTCTTGGAATGCATTTTTTTCAAGGTGCATACAGTCCAGGACCACATATATATGTCAAGAACTCAGGAATCCTCAGAGACTGGTGGAACTCACTTGGGATTTTCCATTAATAATCTTCACTGGCCTATGGAACATGAATACCTTTGTTGTGTAGGAATCGTTGAAACATTTTATTTTTAGGTTTAAACCATAGAAAAAATACTTTAAGAGTTGGTGAAATGTTATCAAAATCCTTGAAGACGTTGCATTTGAATTCAACCATTTCCTCAAAGATGATAAGTTCTATATCCCAAATAAACTCACCTTTTTCTCCCACTTAGCCAAGGAAATTTGCCAACCTTAGTTCCAAGGCTTTGATTAGTCCTGCATGGTGAGACGATGTCTGCTCCACTTTTTTCTTAGTTGTTTCCACTTTGCCCATCATTTTGTTTTGTGTATGGGCCACGTTCTTTATGGTGTTTCCAATGTTGTTCAGAGCTTTATTTTGGCAGATGGAGTTTTCTGATTGCCACTTTATTGTTGCTTCGATGTCACTTGTTGGGGGTTTTTCTCCAGTAGGTAGCACTATTTTTTTCTTTGAAATTTTTGGAGCATGGCTTATAGATTGGTTCATCTGTCACGCCTTCTAGTTCCTCATCTACTTCAGATATTTCTGGGTCTCTTGGCTGGTTTACAAATATTGGGGGATTATCGTCTTTGGAAGAGTTTGTTATGGATTTATTGCTTGATTGAGAGCTATCTTCCATTGTTTCATCACCTGATAAATTTAGAGATTCCGACCATGGAGTATCTTTCCTTACATCCCAGGATTTTGCCTTCAACATCAGAATCCTACACGAAGTTTTCTGTGGAGATACTGGCCAAAGATAGGAGAAAATTCATAGACAACTCTTCGAGATGAAGTGTGTGTCATTCGACAGAAATGACATACACAGGCATTTTCAAAAAATGGCAAAGATATACTTCGAGATCAGTGGAGACATCAATCTAAAGCAAGCCTTTGTCTCTTCCCTTCCAAAGTTATTGGCAAGTTGAACCAATTGCCAAAATTCAGAGTTTAAATCAAACTTGAAAAAATATTTGGCCTTGACAAAGTGGGAGAAAATGGTGAGTTTATTTGGGATAGGGAACTTATCATCTTGGAGGAAATGGTTAAGTGGCTGGTAATTAATGACTAACCTGAGTTTTTCTCTTTTCTGCTCAGCTCTTTTGTTGACATAAAAGGCTTCGCATGCCCATTTTGAATCCGACAACTCTATTAGATCAAATTCCAAAAGTTCTTCATATTCTTTCTTTGCAAGTTGAAGATGATCTGGATTCATGCCTGAATGATTGGCTTTTGTTGGAGTTTAGTTTTCTTTCTTAGAGTCTCTTGCTCTGTTCCTTCTCTCCATACAAGTTTCAATTCAAGCACCTGAAAGGAAAGGATAATACTCTCGCGGATTTTCTGTCTCGACCAAAAGAATTCTCAAAGAGATTTTTCCCAGCAAAACTAAAGTCAAAGCAAAAGCTAATCAGCCACGTCTTCATGCTATCAAATATACCCTTTGAGGCATTTTGAAACCTTAACGTCATCTAAGGTAAAAGTGTGGAAACCAGTTCCAACTCGTTTTGACGCCATGGGCTCATATCTTCTTTCTGGGATTGGTTCATTTGTCATGACTTCATATTCCTCATCTACTTCAGATATTTCTGGGTCTCTTGGCTGGTTTACAAATATTGGGAGATTATCGTCTTCAAAAGAGTTTGTTGTGGATTTGTCGCGCCCCTTTTTTCTCGCGAAATCGGGTTTATGACATTTGGTTGGGAAAACTCTTTCCTTTTGGGAAAAGGGTTTTGCAAAAGAGTCATTGCCTAATGATTTTAAGGTGCGTTAGGGCACCCATTGGGTTCAACAAAACTATGTTTGATAACTAGAGATTGAAATTATCCTGAGGGAAAGGTGTTAGGCACCCCTTAGGATCCACTAGTGTGGTTCCCGGCCAGATAGTTTTTGTGAATTTATGCAATTTATAAGTAAAAAAATAATGCTCAAATAATAGGGAATTTTAAATTTAAATACACAAGTGTTTGAAAATGATTAATGAAAGCAAGGTTTTGAAAAGAGTTACAATCTAAACACGTTGATGAATGTGAAGAGGTCCTAGATTTGTTTATAATATGGATCACATCAATGCAATACCCGATAATCACTCCTCAAAAGAGGGGCTACACGTGGTATTAGTGTACTAGTCCTCATATCCATATCTACCCTTCCCACCCCGTGAAGGTATTAAAGCGAGAATTGGTCTCGACCACTATTGCATGTTGTTACCCGTATTATTCCTATCAGTCCCGAAGGAATTTAGTACCACTATTCCTATAAAAAGGAAGTTCTAAGTTGACTCTTAGGTGTAAAGGTAAATTTATAAGGTGACATACAAAATCAAGTAGGACTGCATTTAGAGGGGAAACATACAAACAATTAAAAGGCTCATGTATACCTCCGCAAATAATGCATATAAATAGCATGACTTAAACGCAGTTAAGGTCTAAACTTTAAATCCTAAAATAGGGTGTTTGATTCAGAACTAACTCAGAAAAGAAGTCTGAATCAGGGCTGTCTACTGGTTGTAGCAGTTGATAACTAAATAGAGGCGGTTCCAGTGTTTATTATTACCTAAGGCTTGCCTAGGCGTAATAATGGTAGCCTATGAGTATGATATCTATATTGATTAAGAAACGCAGCGGAGCATTGATTAATTTTAAACAGACGACTTGAGATCCTATTGGCATGCTTTCTAACGGTATTAAGTCAAGGCAGTGTTTGAGAAACTTATTAAAGAAGCGACAGATTAATTAACTAATCCAATTCAGAATAACAGCATGAACTAGACGGCTTCTCCAACTAATCTTTTTTTAAGTTCTATAGGCATAATTTCGATTATAGCTATTTAGACTCTATCGGCATGATATCTAAGTATTAAAAAAACTGACTTTGGACTTATAGGCATGATCTCTAAGGGAAACGAGTCTGGATGCGTGTTGTAACGAAAATTGAGCTTCAATTACTTTACATCCTATTGGCATGATATATAATTGTAAAGCTAATTTTTAACCCTATAGGTATCTTATCTATTATTAAAGCCATTTGTATCCTATAGACATGATTTCTAATTGTGTGAAAGTGAAGCATGCAGAATTTATTTTAAATAAGAACAGATCCTATAGGCATGTTATCTAACAGACCATATTTGAAACAAAATAGACCCTATGGGCATGTTATCTACCCAATTTACCCATAATATACAACTGCCCACCCTTTTCACTAATCTCCCCGATATTGTTTATAAATTATTACATGCCAAATGATTGAATTACAAAAAAAAGTGCAGAAATAAGAAATTACAACCAAAGAAAGCCTGATCTTGACTTGCTCTCTGAGTTATGTAATTAATCACTTCAATGCCAATGTTTCAAAGCCTTTCTCATAACTGGATGTGTCAGAATTTCCTAAGGACCTGGAGGGGTCTCGGGCGCTGCTCACACCTATATTTGCATAACCAAACAGAATAAGTGCAGTGTGGAAGGGCCCTTATGTGTCCAAGATCAGAGGGAGCTCAAGGGTCCTAAGGCAAGGCTCACACAAGAGGGGAAGAACCTAGATTCTAAGAGTATAGTGTAAGTGCAGAGCATAGTTTGAAAGAAATTTATTAAAAGTGGGTTGGAAATAGTAAGTGGTAAGGGTGATTTGAAAATAGTTGTTGTAGTGAAACTCAAACTAATCAGTAGTCATTCAAAAGGGCAAGCGATTGGGGGCAGTAAAAGTATGAGGTAAATGACTAAGTCTAAGTACAAAATATGCTTAATTTTGGGAAAAGATTCAAGGTAAAACATCACAGTAATTAAAGGAGGGGAATCAATTAATTTAAGAAAATGAATAAAACTAGGGCTCATAAGAAAACCTTTTGCAATCAGTCGCAACATTGAGGGAGTCAGAATCAATCAAGAAAGGCTCATGATTCTGCACCTCAACATATAAATAGCAAGGAATGAACAGGCATGCAAGGTCAAACATGCTGACAAAAAGAAGCAACACAAACATACAGTAGCAGTAGGGGTAAGCTAGGATTTAGCAGTAAAAGAAAACTATTTGAAGCATAGTAATCAAGTAGGCCAAGTAGTCAGATAGAATCAAAATGCATAGAACCAAACTAACAGGTAAGAGAGTCAGAAACAAGTAAAGGTCTCACAGAGTGAGGCAAACCTTTTAAGAAGTTATGGCCCCGATAGTAGTCGAGTTTAAGAGATGATAAGAACTCAAAATCCGATAAGTCAAACAGGGAAAAGAACTTAATCGAACAAATATACACTCAAACAAACAAGGACTGTAACCGAATAAGACCAAAAGACCTAGGGTTTTCAACATGCTAAATCAAGTAGAAGGAAAGCATAACCAAGTCATTTGAACATAGAAAAATCATAAACAGCATAAAAATTAGAGAAGAGATCTTTAAGAAAAAATTTAAGAGAAAACCCTAATCGTTGAAAAACGGAGAGTCATTTTGAAAGAAAATCGAAGAACCTTTGAGAAACACTTAAGAAGTTCATAATCAGCACAGATCTAAGATAGATGTGAAAGAAAAAATCGAACAACTCTTAAAGCTAGGGTTTCAAAGAACCCAGAGAAAGTGAGAAAGGCTTTAAAGAATACCGATATAACCCTAAAAGTCAAGAATCGGACTTAAACAACCATAAATGGTCGAAAAAGGACCAGAGATCGAAGTCGAGAAAGGACTGGACCAAATCTTTTCAAGATTTGTCCATGAAATCACGCAAACGAGCCACCAAAAGATGTAGAAGGCCGATATACATCTCAATCGACCATGGGAGGCCATGGATTAGATGGGGATTGAGGTGGATTAGGGTGAAATAGGGTAGCTGCGGCTAGGGTTTATGTGCGGCTGCAGAGAGAATTGAGAGAAAAGGGATTCAAAGGCGGCGTTTAGTGAAAAGTGAATTAGGGTAAGGGGTCGTTTGGATTTATTTTAGGAAGGGTGGTGTGGCTGTTGTTTAGAATGATCAACGACCTAGATTAAAAGGGTAGGTAGGGAATCCGCGTTTGGATTGGCTTTAATTGAGTTGGGGTCAGGTTTAATTGAAATTGGGTCGGGGGAATTGGGTCTGATTTGGGGTTCAATTTAGGCTAAAATTTAAACACAAATGGGTTGTTGTTTAAATAGTCAATTTTCCCCTTTTTGAATTATAAAAAATAGTAAATAATTTTTTGAGAATAAATTGAAAGTACTAAAATGATTTACAGCATGTAAGTAACAATTTAAAAATATAGTGCTTAATTTTATGAATATAAAACATAATTAAATCGTAAGAAGGCTAATATTGTAATTATATGCAATTAACTTTTAAAATATTAAATAAAATTATAAAAATATGCAAAAATTATATTAGCTATATTTTGGCATAAATATAAAGACCAATAAATGAATCATCAAAAATAATAATTTTGGACATAATTATTTGAATTTTATGGATGAAAAAGGGAAATAAATCGATTTAAAAACCTTAAAAAATTATGAAAAAATAATAAAATATTTAGACATACTTATATAAGTTATTTGAAGTTATTTGCATACTGAAAATATATAAGAAAAAAATTGGGTGTCAACAGGATTCATTGCTTGAAATATTGGGTAAGCTGGAATTATACAAGCAATCATCCTCATTAGGAAAGAGTCCGGGAAGCAGCAAACAATATCAAACCCCATACGAAGTCATCCGAGAAAAGATTACTCATGACATTTCCAGATTAAGGTTGCGGATTACATCTCTCAATCCAAAGGAGAAAGAACACAGCAAAGAAGGACTGTCAAGTTCCATTTCATCATCCTCTTCCCTTGCAAAAATGAATATGTCCCAGCGGAGAACTCAAAGAGGCCGAGCAACAATATCACCCCACTTTCAAGGAAATTCGTAGCCACGTGGCATAATGACTATATAAATCATGTATAGCCATTGTGGCTTTAAACCACGTGGGGCTGGAGGGGAGCATAATTTATAATTTTTATTTTTTTTATCCACTTAATAGTTAACTGGGTAATGTCCTATTACCCGGTAATTAATTAATTACCTGCATAATTAAGAATTATCTCAAATTACCTAAAAATACTACTCATTTTTAATATATATATATCACGGACATATGATACCGTGGATGGTACTAGTCCATAATTATCGAGTAGTATCGCTCGACCTGTACTTTATCCCAAATTGGCCACTTTCAACGAAACTCATTTTCTTTAATTTGTATACCCTTTTGTCCTTCATGACACTTATTTCTCGCTTTTTATAATTAGCTTAACAACACTAACCTCAAGATAATCTCATCTCCGATACTACGTCGATTAACTGAAGGCAAAACTTTTAACGTACGAAAATGCGAGATGTAACAATATCAAACTTCCTAGTTAGCATACGCTTAGTCACATTTATGTTGGTAATATCATTACTCATTATCAGCATATCATCCACATATAAGAAAACAATGACTATTTATTTGGAACATTTTTAATGTACACACATTTATCAGATTCGTTTATCTTAAAATCATTTGACAACATTGTTTGGTCAAATTTCGCGTGCCATTGTTTGGGTGTTTGTTTTAGTCCATAAAGGGACTTAACAAGTCTACATACATTCTTTTCTTTACCTGGAACCACAAACCCTTCAGGTTATTCCATGTAGATTTCTTCCTCCAACTCTCCATTTAAGAAGGTCATCTTAACGTCCATTTTATGAATTTCAAGACCATAAACTACAGATAATTCTACTAACATTCGTATGGACGTAATTATTATAATTGGAGTGTATGTATCAAAATAGTCAACACCTTCTCGTTGTTTATACCCTTTGACCACAAGTCTTGCCATATATTTATCAATAGTGACATCATCTTTCATTTTCCTCATAAAGATCCATTTAGAACCCAACGGTTTATTTCCAGGAGGAAGATCAACCAATTCTCATGTATGGTTGTTCAATATGGATTCTATTTCACTATTGACTGAATCTTTCCAAAACGATGATTCCAAAGAAGACACAGTTTCTTTACATGTTCGAGGCTCATCCCTCAATAAGAAAGTCACAAAATCTTGTCCATATGAAGTAGACGTTCTTTGACGTTTACTACATCTTGGATCCTCCTGATTAAATGTACTTTCTTTTATTTTTTCCCGAGGTCGTTTAGATCGTTTACCAATCGACTCACATTCCTTTTTATATGGAAATATTTTCAAAGAACTCAGCATTATCTGATTCTATAACCGTATTATTATGAATGTCAGGATTTTTTTATTTATGAACCAGAAATTGATATGCTTTACTATTGGTCGCACATCCTATGAAAACATAATCAATAGTTTTCGGTCCTATTTTTACCCTTTTGTGTTTAGGATCTTGCACTTTTGTCAAACAGCCCCACACTTTAAATAATTCAAGTTGGGCTTCCTTCCTTTCCATTTTTCATATGGAATGGATTGTGTTTAGCTATGGGATACTCGATTTAGAATCAGGTTAGCCGTAAGGACGGCTTCCCCCCCCCCCCCCCC
>MU728778.1:87587-144138 GCA_026770625.1 Nicotiana glauca
CCCCCACAAGTTCTATGACAAACCAGAACTTAACAACAATGTGATCTTTATCTCCTTTAGTGAACGATTCTGTCACGAACCAAAATCTAACCATGATCGTGGTAGTGCTATCGTGTTACAAGGTAAGCCTAATTCTCAAAATATTACTACTAAACCGATTATAAGAAATTAATAAAATATCGCAACATTTAAATTTTTCATAAACTAAATCAACTTAAATAAAATAAAGAAAAATACGGAAAACGAACCCCAAACATCGGGATGAGCGTCTTAAACTATAAACTAAGATATATAAATTGTCTAACTGTCCAAAAGAAGAAATGACAAGAGGAGTAACAAGGTCCTGCAGACACTAACAGCTACCTTGCAATCTCCACAAATAGCCGGCCTGAACTCAACGATCTCCGCGCTCTAACTCACCTGGATCTGCACATAAAGTGAAGGGTGTAGTGTGAGTACAACCGACTCTGTAGTAACAGAAATAACTAAGGAACTGAGCAGTAGTGACAAGCTAAGTAATATAGTCTAATTATTTATTTTCAAAATTTAAAAATAAATAGAAATAAATAGGTAAATTTCATAAATCAGTAAATGTAGCAAAGAAATTTAACAAATAAATGCAGCAACAATGCAAATAAATACAACCTCATAGCAGTGTCTGATCACTCACACTCATCACTCAACGCACACAAAACACTCAACACTCTGTACTCACTTGGGTGTGTACAGACTCCGGAGGGGCTCCCAAAGCCCAAGCGCTAAGCACGGATAACTCACATGCCATCATATCAATACCTGGATCCGCACGGTCAACTCACGAGCTACACGGACCACTCACATGCTATGGTATCAATACCTGGACCCGCACGGTCCACTTACGTGCTATGCGGACAACTCATGCGCTATGGTATTAATATCCTCCCAACCAAGCCCTCGGCCTCACTCAATTATATACCGCACGAACAACTCACATGCCATCATATCAATACCTGGATCTGCACGGTCAACTCACGTGCTACGCGGACAACTCACGCGCTATGGTATCAATACCTGGACCCGCACGGTCAACTCATGTGCGACACAGACAACTCACGTGCTATGGTATTAAAATCCTCACAATCAGGCCATCGGCCTCACTCAGTCATGTACCTCTCCAGCCTTACAATGCACCACTAATGAGGGGACACAACCCACATCAAGTATCACAACGTATCAACAGAATAATAGAGACTGAGTTAAACATGTACAATAATTTCTATGACAGAGTGCAAATAATGAGAGCATGAATAAAGCCTAAGCATGATCTCTAACATGAAGGCAGACAAGTTCAACAACAAGTAACTACGTAAACACAGATGATGGCCATAAGGCCCCACGGGACGAACCAAATCTTAACCCCTTGAGATATACACACATGCACGTCACCTAGCATGGGTACCATCTCCAAACAATCACATGATACCAATTCTCCGGGTTTATACCCTCAAAGCCAGAGTTAAAACTGTTACTCACCTCAACAGCATAAAATCCTACTCCGGGAAGTCCTCGTCCCTCGAATCGGTCTCCAAAAGCTTTGAATCTAATCATAATCAGATTAATACCATCAACATATGTTAAAGAATCGAATTCCACAGTAAAAACTACAAAATATGCCAAAAATCCAAAATTGGCCAAAACCGGGCCCCTGGGCCTACATCTCAAAAACAGTCAAAAATGGTAGAATAATAAACCTCGTCCTCTCCCGAGTCTAATAATATAAAATTCGTCAAAATCAAACTCCGTTTAGTCCCTCAAATCCTCACTTAAAACTCTCCAAAACTCAAACCCTAACTCCCTCAATTTCACTTTAAAATTATCAATCGAATCCCAAAAACGAAGATGGACTCATGAAATATAACCAAAACCGAATATAGGACACTCACCCCAATCCCTACGGTGAAAATTACCTCTAAATTCGCCCAAATCTGAGCTCTCCAACTCAAAATATTATCGAATAAACAAATTAAACCCTAGTTTCACATATTTCTGTCAGCTACTCTGCCTCATTTCTAGTGCCAAATGATCTAAGAACTCGCTTTTTATGTCTCCAATGTATTCCTTGTGAAATTCTAGTCAAGTTAGGCTTTTGAATCACTCAATTTGTCCTTATAATGAAGGAGATATGTTGGTTTCAATATTTGCAAATAGTGCAGATTTTTAAATTCGCCGTCAGTGGCAATTTTGTAATTAATTAGAAAAAATCTGACAACCGAATTCTTAGTAAAATGACCATAAAACCCTCATACGATGTTCAAATTCGATGATTCTTTTTTCTATGGGTTCGTAATTACGATACAGATCTAGTACTTAAATAAAAAAAGAAATAGAAGCTCATTTGTTCAATATGATATCATTTATGCTTGAAGAAACGACGTCGAAACATAAGAAAAACGAGCGCACACAATCCAAACCTATCCGAAACGCACCTGAGGCCCTCGGGACCTCAACCAATAATTCTAAAAACTCATATATCACTAACCGAACTTAGTCGAACCTCCGGAATACCAAAACAACACCAAAACACCAAATCAAACTCGAATTCAAGCCTAAGAACTTCTAAACTTCCAACTTTCGCCAATTCAAGCCTAATTCTAACAAGGACCACCAAATTACATTCTGGGCATATTCCTAAGTATAAAATCACCCAATGAAGCTAACCCAACCATAAAAATCCAAATCCGAATTTGCTTACTCATAAGTCAACTTCCGATTAAGTTTTCTAACTTAACTTTCTAACTAAGAGACTAAGTGATCATTTCACTCCAAAACTTCTCTGAACCCAAACCTGCCATTTTGATTCAACTCAACACAATTGAACAACACATAAAAAAATAGAAATGGGGAGAAACGGGGCTTTAATTCTCAGAATGACTGAGTCGTTATAGATTCTTTCATCCTACAATCCCATTGGATTGGGGAGTGTAGGGGGCCATTGCTTGGTGAATAATTCCATATTCTAAACATATTTATTCAAAAGGAGATTCATATTCACCACCACTATCACTTCTTATTATTTTGATTTTCTTGTTAAGTTGTGTTTCAACTTCATTTTTGTATTACTTGAATGCGTCTATTGCTTCATCTTTACTATTAAGTAAGTAAACATAGCAATATCGAGTAATATCATCAATAAAAGTTATGAAATACTTCTTTCCATCGCGAGATGATATTGACTTCATGGCGCAAATATCTGTGTGAATTAAGTCTAAAGGATTTGAATTCCTTTCAACTGACTTATAAGGATATTTTGCATACTTAGATTCCACACATATTTGACATTTTTGATTTGTCGCATTCAAACTTAGGAAGTACTTCAAAGTTAATCATTTTCCGCAAGGTTTTATAATTGACATAACCCAAACATATATGCCATAATTCATTTGACTCAAGTAAGTAAGACGAAGATGAAATTTTATTATTATTCTCAACAACAATTACATTCGGCTTGAAAAGGCCCTTAGTGAGGTAACCTTTTCCTACAAACATTTCATTCTTACTTATTGCAACCTTATCGGATACAAAAACACACTTTAAACCGTTCTTAACAAGATGTCCAGCAGATACTAAGTTCTTCCTAATCTCAGGAACATGAAGGACGTTGTTCAAATTCACCACCTTGCCATAAGTCATTTTTAGAAATATCTTCCCACATCCTTCAATTTTGGCCGTTGCAACATTTCCCATAGAAAGCGTCTTTTCGGGAACAATAGAATTATGTGTAGCAAACGCTTCCCTAACAACACAAACATGTCGAGTGGCTCCAGAATCAATCCACCACTCCTTAGGATTTCCCACCTGGTTGCATTCAAAAAGCATAGCACACAAGTCATCAACATCTTCGTGCTTTTCAACCATGTTTTCTTGACCCTTCTTCTTGTCTTTCTTCGAAGCACAATAATATATATATTTGTGTCTAGATTTCTCACAGTTGTAGCAATTTCCATTAAACCGCTTCTTGCTTGGGTTACTTTTCGATCCAGAAGCCTGCTTCCTTTTTCTCTTATTTTGAGAAGTATCATCAACAATATTTGCTCCCATTATTGTTGAGTTTCCACGGCCTCTCTTTTTAGCAGCTTTGTTGTCCTCTTCGATTCCAACCAAACAATGAGATCTTCAAGGGACTTCTCCTTGTGTTTGTGTTTCAAGTAGTTTTTGAAATCCTTCAACAAACGAGGAAACTTCTCAATCATCGTTGCAACTTGGAATGCTTCATTGATGACAAGACCTTCAATGAAAATTCTATTAATAAAAATAATAAAAGTAATACTTTCAACATCAGTATTAATTCGACTTATACCTTCAGTAAGGAGATCGTGAATAATAACTTGCAATTCTTGGACTTGGGTAATAATAGACTTGCTATTCACCATTTTGTAGTCCAAAAATTTAGCGCCAACGAATTTATTCAACCCGACATCTTCAATTTTGTATTTTTTTTCCTGCTCGTGCTTAGTCAAATTCTAATATAGTTTAAGATATCGTCCCATAGAGATTGAAAAATATATGCTACAAACCTGTAATATTTTAGCTACTATTTGAGAGAACTAAATTGATGAAAAGAATAGGATTTTAAATTTGTAAATTACTTAAACAAAAATAACTTGTGGAAATTTTATATTTAAAAAGTATTGGAAATCATTGAATTCACTTGACGATATTTTTATAATGAAATCTCAATTTCTATATATATTTCACTAATGAATAATTGCTTATTGCTAATACAATTATGTTTTACTCACTAGAAAGTAAACAATTAATAATACTCCTAGAGGTTATATTATTAACTAACTTACGACTGGTGACGATAAGACCAAAATATGCCTGAATTGTACTAAGAGGTAGTAAAAACTTTGTGAGAATATTTTTACTACAAAATCAATGAACAATTCCTCCGTGAGAATTAAAATTGAAGTAAGTAAAAATCAAGATTTGGAATGCTAGATTGCTGAAAATTACCCTCTATCTATTGATTCACACTAGTCAGTATGTATCGATTTTGCTTCGTGAGAATTACAAAATCAATACAAGTAACTTGAGAAATAAATAGATAGATGTGGCTAATTAAAATCTAACACCCAGCATAATATAAAAGAGAGCTAGAGAATCTCAGGCCAAGTATGTAATAAAATTGAGAAAACTATTATAAAATTATATATCAAGCTTCATCAACTATCCCAACAAAAAGATACTACTCCATTATCGAATATTTGAAAAAGAATGAACTTCTATAATATGGCCTGTATTGACAACACTACTAGAAAATCTGAAAATTATAAATAATGAAAGAAGAACAAGAAAGAATAAGTGACCAAAGCTTTAGAAAATAAAGTGGCTCTTTTGTTCCTTTTTCCTCCATGCTTCATACACAGAGAGTTGCATTCTATTTATAGAAGTGCATTTCTTCTTGAAGTGTTGTGATCTCAAGTGAGGAAGATGCATCTTGAGGAGAATATATCTTGAGGAAGATGCGTCTTGAGGAAGATGTATCTCGAGGAAGATATGTCTTGAAGAAGATGCGTCGTGAATTTCTTGCATTGTGGAGCGAATATGCTACGACTTTCTTGTTTCTTTCATTTTCTTGTTTAATTAATAGGATTCTTATCTCCTACAAAAAATTGTTTGAAAATATAGAGTTTATTTAAAATAGTATATTTTTAAGTATATAATATATGAGTATTTTATATTAATCAAAATCCCCATACTTGAATCATTGCTCGTCCTCGAGGAGAATTATTTTATTAATAATTATTGTTTCTTGTAGACTAGAAAAGTAAGAAAATAAAAATTCACATAACATTCAAATCCTATAAGTTTTTCAAGTCACCAAATCTTTACCTTATTCTACTTCTGCTTTTGTTTGACAAAAATTTTCTCTCCTCCTTTGACGGACTTTTTGAGATTGATAACATTATGATCACAATCCTTGAGTTTCTCAAACTTTGTCCATAAGCTTGCCCTTTATGTCAGTCTCCACTAATGTAGAATCAACAATGATTTTTAAAATCTTTTTATGACTTTTTCAGGCTTTTATTGTTAGGCTTAGTGCGGGAAAGGGTAAATGAAATATTTATAGTGATTGTGTTCATTCCAGCTATATAATGTGAACCAATTATTTTACCAAAGGAACTAGTACACTTTAATACAAAGAAGATAAACTCTAGAGATGTCTTCAGTCCCATGATTAATACAAATTAAGTCAACATTCCTTTCAACAGAAACATTCTCCATAAGTTCTAACTTCTTATACCAAGAATTTATCCCATAAGTACATTCACATCTTTTTTTTGTGTGTGAGAAGGATATTCACATCATTTTTTTTAAAGCTTTATATACAAACCAATCCACCTTTCTCTGAATACAAACTTTACACCAAAAGCATTCCTTCCTCCCATACTTAAATAGCCATTTCTGCTCAATTATAGCTGGAAGAAATCTTATTTCTTTAATTAAACCAATATGGTGTATCAAGAAGAGTTGGTTTATCCTTTCTCTCTTTTTTCTTTAGTTAAACCGACCGGCTGCTCTGCCTCTGCCACGATCACAACCATGTCCACGGCCTCTGGTGGCCTCAGTAGGTGGTACTGGGGGTCGTCCGCCTCGACCGGTAGCGCGAGTCCTCACCATCTGTGAGAGAATAGAATAATAGAAGTTTAGTTCTCAATTCAACAAAGCCGCAAGACAAGAATTTCAAGAATGTGATATTTTCCTAAAGGTTCTGCAGCCTCTCGAGGATAAATACAAACGTCTCCGTACTGATCCGCGAGACTCTACTAAACAGGCTCATGACTTGCAAGACCAAGTAACCTAGGCTTTGATACCAATTTGTCACGACTCCAACCCCGGTCGTGATGGCGCCCAATACAATGCTAGGCAAGCCCGACCAATTTAACAACCTTAACCTAATTCCTTATACAGTTCATTATTAATTAACACAGATAAATAACCAAGTCATAATATTAGAAGTCTGAAATAAGAGTTTAACATGCGGAATATCAAATAAAATCCTACTACATATCCCATAAAGATCCGGTGTCACAAGTCTGAGCCTGTAATACAGGTTTATCAACCTAATACATGTCACTCTAGGGAATACGAAAGTAAAAACAAGGATAAAAGGGATAGATCAGGGCTGCGAACGCCATGCAACTACCTCGATGCTCCTACATATGCGCTGCTAAACAGAGAATCCTCACTCAGCCTCAGATGCACCTGGATCTACACGCAAGGTGCAGGGAGTAATGTGAGTACTCCGACCCAGTAAGTAATAAACATAAATAAAGACTGAGAATAAGAAGTCATGGAAAAACACAAGGTAATCTATACTGCGGAAGTTAAATCAAGTAGAATGGAGTCGATAAAACAATGAAATCGAAAAGTAGAAATGCTACGGCAAATAAGAAATTAAGTGATAGATATAGAAAGATAATCAACACATAATATGGCACCCACTAGTACCCGCTGCGGCGTGCAGCCCGATCCATGTATTTATCGTCAATGGCGCTCACTAGGGGTGTGCAGACTCCGGAAGGGGCTCCTTACGGCCCAAGCGTAATATCAAGCCATCTCGTGGCATAAACTAGGCCCTCGGCCTCATATCAATATCAATATAATATCGCTGCGGCGCGCATCCCGATCCCACACTCAGTCCAAAAATCACATAAGCCCCTCGGGCCACAATAATATAGAAATTCTCAGCCCAAAACTTCATTAGAAATATCAATTAAGTTTCAAGTTTGAGTAAAAGTGGCTGAGTTTGCAAAACAGTATTAAATAATAGGACTGAGTTCAGTAATATGTCAAAAATGGTGAGAAAAAAGTAATAGCAATCCTCGAAGGGTTCAAACAGTTGGCACAAAGCTCAAATATGGCAATCAGCCCAATTATGATGATTACAAGTAAATTTCAGTCAAATACGCAGTAAATTAATCAATCGGGACGGACCAGGTCACGGTCCCCAACGGCACTCTACCCCACGCTCGCTACCCAGCGTGCAAGTCACCTCAATATGGCACTACGATGTATAAATTCGGGGTTTCAAACCCTCAAGACATCATTTACATCTATTACTCACCTCAAATCGGTCAAAACTCTAGCTCGCTATGCCCTTGCCTCTCAAATCGGCCTCCTCGCGCGTCGAATCTGACCAAAACCATAGCAAATACGTTACAATAAGCTAAGGGAACAAAACCCAAGCGAAAACAATCGAAAAATATCAAAAATCCCAAAATTAGACAAACCCGAGCCCCAGGCCCACGTCTCACAACTCAAAAAATTTTACACCAATGGGTTCCATATCTCGCCACGAGTCTATGCATATAAAGAACACCAAAATCGGAGTCCAAATGACCCCTCAAATCCCAATTTTTCGCTCTCTCAAGTTCAAGCCCTAAACCACCATCATTGTCCATTAATTTCTTATGTTTTCAGTCCTAATCCATGAAATAGCACCATAGAATCGTGTTTTGGGTCCAAAAATCCATACCTTTTCGAAGCTCCTTCAAAATCCCTCTTCAAAATCGCCCACAATTCTCCAAGTCCGAAGTTAGAAATGAAAAACCCTTCAAAATTCGTGAAGAAGAACTTAAATATTTCTGCCCAGGTTGTGCAGTACCGTTTCTGCGGCCCAATCTCCGCATCTGCAGAAGTCACTTAAAAAAACCCAGCATCTGCATCTGCAGTCCAACGGTCGCATCTGCGACTCTGCAGATGTGGTTCTCACCTGCACCTTCGGTTCCAGCCTTACTCCCCTAAACCCACATCTGCGACACAAATTTTGCATCTGCGAAAACAGCTCCCCAAACCAAAACTTGCACCTGCGACCTCCCCTTCCGCATCTGCGAGACCGCACCTGCGGTCCCCAAACCGCAGGTGCGAAAACACCAGAAGTAGCAATTTTCTGATCTCTCCTAAGTCCAAAATCTTCTCGTTAGCCATCCGAAATCACCCCGAGGCCCCCCGGGACCTCAACCAAAATCACCAACACTTCCTAAAACCTCATTCAAACTTGTTCCAATCATCAAAACACCTCAAACAACACCAAAACCATCAAATTACATCAGATTCAAGCCTAAGTTCTTCTAAAACTTCTGAAACACGCATTTGATTAAAAACCCAACCAAACCACCTCCGAATGACCTGAAATTTTGCACACACATCCCAGATCACATAATAAAGATACAACAACTCTTGGAATCCCATTCCAACCCTCGGATCAAAATCTCACCTATCAACCGGAAATCGCCAAAATACTAACTTCGCCAAATCAAACCTAATTCTACACAGGACCTCCAAAACCACTTCTGATCACACTTCTAAGTCACAAATCATCCACAGAAGCTAACCGAACCATCAAAAATCATATCCGAGCCCTCTAACACGTAAGTCAACATTGGTGGACTTTTCTAAAGTAAGCCTTCCTTAAAGAGACTAAGTGTCTCATTTACTTCTTAAATCAATCCAAACCAACTCGATCGCACAAGACATTGATAATGAAGCATAAAAAAGCAGAAAATGGGGGAAACGGAGTGGTAACTCATGAGACAGCGGATCGGGTCGTCACATCCTCCCCAACTTAAACAAACTCTCGTCCTCGAGTGAATCAAGAAACATACCTAAAGCCTCAAATAGGTAAAGGTATCTGCTCCGCATCTCCCGCTCGGTCTCCCAGGTAGCCTTCTCCACGGGCCGACATCTTCACTGCACCTTCATCAAAGCAACATCCTTTGACCTCAACTTCCAAACCTGATGATCCAAAATAGCTACTGGCTCTACATCATAAGTCAAATCACCCTCCAACTGAACCGTACTAAAATCCAGAACTTAGGACGGGTCTCCAATATATTTTCGGAGCATAGAAACATGAAAAACTGGATGCACGCTCGACAGGCTGGGTGGCAAGGCAAGCTCATAAGCCACCTCCCCAATCCTCCAAAGTGCCTCAAAAGGACCAATGAACCGTGGACTCAACTTCCCCTTCTTTCTGAATCTCATAACACCCTTTGTGGGTGAAACCTTCAACAGGACCTTCTCACCAACCATGTAGGATACATCTCGAACCTTCCTGTCCGCATAACTCTTCTGTCTCGACTGCGCTGTACGGAGTCTCTCCTGAATCACCTTTACCTTCTCTAATGCATCCTGGACCAAATCTATCCCCAATAGCCTAGCCTTACCGGGCTCAAACCAACCAACTGGAGATTTACACCACCTCCCATACAAAGCCTTGTATGGAGCCATCTGAATGCTCGACTGGTAGTTGTGTTGTAGGCAAACTCTGCAAGCGGTAGAAATCGATCACATGACCCTCCAAAGTCAATAACACAAGGCGTGTAGCATATCCTCTAATATCTTAATAGTGCGCTCGGACTGCCCGTCCGTCTAAAGGTGAAAGGCTGTGCTCAACTGTACCTGAGTACCCAACTCTCGCTGAACAGCCTGCCAAAACTGAGAGGTAAACTGAGTGCCCCAATCTGATATGATGGAAACTGGGACACCATGCAACCGAACAATCTCCCAAATATAAATCTCTGCCAGCTGCTCAGAAGAATAAGTAGTACTAACAGGAATGAAGTGCGCGGACTTGGTCAGCCTATCTACAATCACCCAAATAGCATTAAATTTCTTCAAAGTCCGAGGGAGTCTGGTAATGAAATACATGGTGATCCTCTCCCACTTCCGCTCAGGAATAACCATCTGCTGATGCAAGCCACCCGGTCTCTGATGCTCATATTTCATCTGCTGACAATTGAGACACCGAGCTACAAACTCCACAATATCTCTCTTCATCCTCCGCCACCAATAGCTTCGCGGCACCCGGATGAATGGAATACCGCGAGCTATGGGCCTTCTCTAATATCAACTCCTGAAGCCCATCCACATTGGGCACGCAAATCCAGCCCAGCATCATCAACACACCATCATCACCAATGGTCACGTCTCTGGTATCATCATGGTGAACCCTGTCCTTGAGGACAAGCAAATGCGGATCATCATACTGGCATTCTCTGATGCGATCATACTACAAAGACCGAGAAACTACACAAGCCAACATCCGACTAGGCTCCGAAATATCTAGTCTCATAAACCGATTGGCCAAGGCCTGAACATCAACTACAAATGGCCTCTCCTCAACTGGAATGTACGCCAAGCTCCCCATACTCACTGCCTTTCGGCTCAAAGCATCGGCCACTACATTGGCCTTCCCCGGATAATACAGAATAGTAATATCATAGTCCTTAAGCAACTCTAGCCATCTTTGCTGCCTCAAATTAAAATCCTTTTGCTTGAACAAGTGCAGAAGACTACGATGTGAATACCTCACAAGATATGCCATACAAGTAATGCCTCCAAATCTTCAATGCATGAACTATGGCAGCCAACTCCAAATCATGGACCGGGCATTTCTGCTCATGGGGCTTCAACTGATGAGAAGCATAAGCAATAACTCCACCCTCCTGCATCAATACACAACCAATACCAACTCTGGAAGCATCACAATATACAGTATATGAACTTGAAGCTGACGGCAAAACCAATACTGGAGTTGTGGTCAAAGCTGTCTTGAGCTTCTGAAAGCTCTCCTCACACTCGTTCGACCATACAAATGAAGCATCCTTCTGAGTCAACTTGGTCAAGGGCGATGCAATGGATGAGAATCCCTGAACAAATCGGCGATATAGCTGGCCAACCCAAGAAAGCTACGAATCTCTGTGGCTGAGGACGGTCTAGGCCAACTCTAAACCGCCTCTATCTTCTTTGGATCAACCTGAATACCCTCGTTGGACACCACGTGCCCCAAGAAAGCCACTGAACTGAGCCAAAACTCACACTTGGAGAACTTTGCATAAAGCTTCTCCTCCCTCAATCTCTGCAATACAACCCGCAAATGCTCCGCATGCTCCTCCTAACTATGCGAGTACACCAGAATATCATCAATGAAAACAATAACGAACAAATCCAGATAAGGCCGAAATACGCTATTCATCAAATGCATAAACGCTGCTGGGACATTGGTCAGCCCGAAAGACATGACAAGAAACTCATAGTGACCATATCTAATCCTGAAAGTAGTCTTATGAATATCTGAATCCCTGATCTTCAACTGGTGATAACCCGAACAGAGATCAATCTTGGAAAACACCCTCGCCCCCTGAAGCTGGTCGAATAAATCATCAATGCGAGGCAGGGGATACATGTTCTTAATTGTTACCTTGCTCAATTGCCTATAATCGCTGCACATTCTCATTGTGCCATCCTTCTTCTTCACAAATAGAACTGGCGCACCCCAAGGTGACACACTAGGCCGAATGAACCCCTTATCTTGGAGTTCTTGAAGCTTCTCCTTCAATTCTTTCAACTCCGTTGGTGCCATACAATATAGCGGAATAGAGATGGGCTGAGTGTCCGACACCAGAACAATACCAAAATCAATATCCATGTCTGGTGGCATGCCCGACAGGTCTTCAGGGAATACATCAGGAAAATCCCTCACAATTGGAACCGAATCAATGCTAGGATTCTCAGCTCCAACATCCCGCACAAAGGCTGAATATGACAGACAACCCTTCCCAACCATACGTTGGGCCTTCAAGAGAGATATCACTCTACTCGGAACATAATCAGTTACACCACACCATTCGATCCGCGGTACACCTAGCATAGCCAAAGTGACTGTCTTAGCATGACACGGAGATAACCAATCCATGCCCAAAATAACATCAAAGTCCACCATGCTCAATAAGAATAGATCAACTCGGGTCTCCAAACCCCCAATAATCACAACACATGACCGGTACACACGGTCCACAATCACAGTATCGCCCACCAGGGTAGACACATGAACAGGTAAAGAAAGAGACTCCTGAGGCGTACCCAAATAACGAGCAAAATATGAAGACACATATGAATAAGTGGAACCGGGATCAAATAATATAGAGGCATCTATGTTGCAGACTGAAACAATACCTGTAATGACAACGTCCGATGCAATGGTATATGTCCTGCTTGGAATAATATAAAAATAAGCCTGGCCACCGCCTGATCGACCTCCACCTCTGGGGCGACCCCTGGCTGCCTGACCTCCACCCTTGGTTGGCTGGGCGGGTGATAAAGTAACTGGTGCAGAAGTCAAGGGTTGATCCCTCTGCTGAGACTGACTACCATGAAGTCGAGGACACTGCCTCCTCATATGCCCAAACTCTCCACACTCATAACAACTACCCGGTGCTGGAGATGGGGATTGAAGAGAACCTCTCACACCGGAGTGGCTAGCAGATGCACTCAACGCAGAAGAACCCTGAGCTGATGGGGCATGAGATGAGCTCTGAGCTGGGAGGGCGCTGAGTGAAGACTTGCCCTACTAAGACCCATGATGACCACGACATGAATATGCCTCACGATACTCTGGACGGTCCGACTGAGCAGGCTTGAAAGAACGACATCTACCATGCTGGAACTGGCCCCTTGAAAGAGCACTACTGTAACTGCCTGATCAAGGAGGCCTTTGGCCTCCCACTCATCTCGCTCTCGATGGCGAACTAACTCGATCTCACGAGCGGTATCCACCAACCCCTCAAACGTGGCACCCAATACACTCTCTCTAGTCATCAGAATATGGAGATGGTAGTTAAGGCCATCTACGAATCTCCTGATCCCCTCACGATCTGACGAAATTATCCAAATAGCATAATGGGCCAACTGTGAAAACCTCATCTCGTACTGAGTCACGGTCATATTCCCCTACATCAACCACTCAAACTTCCTACGCAGCTCCTCTCCGCGGGACTGAGGTATTTACTTCTCCAGGAAAAGAGCGGAGAACTGCTGACAAGAAAAGGGTGCTGCACCGACAGGCCTACACCTCTCAAAATCCTCCCACCAAGTAAAAGCAGCCCCCGAGAACTGGAAGGTGGTAAATGCCACACCACTCGACTCAAGAATCCCTACTGTACGGAGCTTATGCTGACACTTGTCAAGAAAACCCTGGGTATCCTCGCCCTCAGCACCACTGAATGTCGGAGGCTGGAGCCTACCAAACTTATCAAGACAACGCTGCTCATCATCTGGCATAGCTGGAACCACGAAGTCCTGAACTGGCGCAACCGGCTGAGCTAGAGGCACTCCCGGCGTCTGAAATCCCTGCACTACCTGCTCAGGTGTGTGAGCAGCGGGGGTCTAATTGCCGCCCTCAGCCTGTGAAATAGATGCTGCTGTGGTGGCTGAAACTGCTTGAGCCATGCCAGTGCAAACTGATAAGATTTGTGCCAAGGCCTTCTGAAGACCGGGAATCACGATAGGCACAGTTGGTGCCTGAACAGGTGCTGCTGGAATATCCACAGCTGGAGCTTGATCCAGAGCTAAGACAACTGTGGATCAACGGGTGCTGCCCCAGCTGCTCTACCTCTACCACGACCACAACTACGACCGCGTCCACCGCCTCTGGTGGCCTCAGTGGGTGGTACTGGGGGTCGTCCGCCTCGTTCGGTAGCGCGAGTCCTCACCATATGTGAGAGAATAGAATAATAGAAGTTTAGTTCTCAATTCAACAAAGCCACAAGACAAGAATTTCAAGAATGTGAAATTTTCCAAAAGGTTCTGCAGCCTCTCGAGGATAAATACAAACGTCTCCGTACCGATCCGCGAGACTCTACTAAATCGGCTCATGACTTGCGAGACCAAGCAACCTAGGCTCTGATACCAACTTGTCACAACCCCAACCCCGGTCATGATGACGCCCAACACAATGCTAGGCAAGCCCGACCAATTTAACAACCTTAACCCAATTCCTTATACAGTTTATTATTAATTAACACAGATAAATAACCAAGTCATAATATTAGAAGTCTGAAATAAGAGTTTAACATGTGGAATATCAAATAAAATCCTACTACATATCCCATAAAGATCCGGTGTCACAAGTCTGAGCCTGTAATACAGGTTTATCAACCTAATACATGTCACTCTAGGGAATACGAAAGTAAAAACAAGGATAGAAGGGAGAGATCAGGGCTCCAAACGCCATGCAACTACCTCGATGCTCCCAGATATGCGTTGCTCAACAGAGAATCCTCACTCAGCCTCAGATGCACCTGGATCTACACGCAAGGTGCAGGGAGTAATGTGAGTACTCTGACCCAGTAAGTAATAAACATAAATAAAGACTGAGAATAAGAAGTCATGGAAAAACACAAGGTAATCTATACTGCGGAAGTTAAATCAAGTAGAATGGAGTCGATAAAACAATGAAATCGAAAAGTAGAAATGTTATGGCAAATAAGAAATTAAGCGACAGATATAGAAATATAATCAGCACATAATATGGCACCCTCTAGTACCCGCTACGGCGTGCAGCACGATCCATTTATTTATCATCGATGGCGCTCACTGGGGTGTGCAGACTCCGGGAGGGGCCCCTTACGGCCCAAGTGCAATATCAAGCCATCTCGTGGCATCAACTAGGCCCTCGGCCTCATTTCAATATCAATATAATACCGCTGCAGCACGCAGCCCGATCCCACACTCAGTCCAGAAATCACATAAGCCCCTCGGGCCACAATAATATAGAAATTCTCAGCCCAAAACTTCAATAGAAATATCGATTAAGTTTCAAGTTTGAGTAAAAGTGACTGAGTTTGCAAAACAGTATTAAATAATAGGATTGAGTTCAGTAATATGTCAAAAATGGTGAGAAAAGAGTAATAGCAATCCTCGAAGGGTTCAAACAATTGGCACAAAGCCCAAATATGGCAATCAGCCCAAATTATGATGATAACTAGTAAATTTCAGTCAAATATGTAGTAAATTCATGAATCAGGACGAACCAGGTCACCGTCCCCAATGGTGCTCTACCCCACACTCGCTACCCGGTATGCAAGTCACCTCAATGTAGCACTATGATGTATAAATCTGGGGTTTTAAACCCTCAGGACATCATTTACATCTATTACTCACCTCAAATCGGTCAAAACTCTAGCTCGCTATGCCCTTGCATCTCAAATCGACCTCCTCATGCGTCGAGTCTAACCAAAACCAGAGCGAATACGTTACAATAAGCTAGGGGATCAAAACCCAAGCGAAAATAATCGAAAAATATCAAAAATCCCAAAATTAGCAAAGCCCGAGCCCACATCTTGAAACTCAGAAATTTTTACACCAACGAGTTCCTTATCTCGCCACGAGTCTATTCATATAAAGAACACCAAAATCGGAGTCCAAATGACCCCTCAAATCCCAATTTTTTGCTCTCTTAAGTTCAAGTCCTAAACCACCATCTTAGTCCATTAATTTCATATGTTTTCAGTCATAATCCATGAAATAGCACCATAGAATCGTGTTTTGGGTCCAAAAATCCATGCCGTATCGAATCTCCTTGAAATCCCTCTTCAAAATCTCCCACAATTCTCCAAGTACGAAGTTAGAAATGTAAAACCCTTCAAAATTCGCGAAGAAGAACTTAAATATTTCTGCCCAGGCAAAACCGCATCTACTGTCCAAAAATCCGCTTCTGCGGCCTAATCTCCGCATCTGCGGAAGTCACTTAAAAAAACCCAGCATCCAAATCTGCGGTCCAACGGTCGCATCTGCGACTCCGCAGATGCGGTTCTCACCCGCACCTGCGATTCCAGCCTTACTCCCCTAAACCCGCATCTATGACAAAAATTCCGCATCTGCGGCTTCGCAGATGCGGCTCCTCGTCCGCATCTACAGAAACAGCTCCACAAACCAAAACTCGCACCTGTGACCTCCCCTTCCATATCTGCGAGACCGCACCTGCGGTCCCCAAACTGCAGGTGCAAAAATACCAAAATCAGCAATTTTCAGATCTCTCCTAAGTCCAAAATCTTCCCGTTAGCCATCCGAAATCACCCCGAGGCCCCTCGGGACCTGAACCAAAAGCACCAACACCTCCTAAAACCTCATTCAAACTTATTCCAATCATCAAAACACCTCAAACAACACTAAAACCATCAAATTACATCGGATTCAAGCCTAAGTTCTTCTAAAACTTTCGAAACACGTGTTTGATCAAAACCCCAACCAACCCACCTCCGAATGACCTGAAATATTTCACACATATCCCAAATCACATAACGAAGATACAGAAACTCTCGGAATCTCATTCCGACCCTCGGATCAAAATCTCACCTATCAACCGGAAATCGCCAAAATACTAACTTCGCCAATTCAAACCTAATTCTACACAGGACCTCCAAAACCACTTCCGATCGCACTCCTAAGTCACAAATCATCCACAGAACCTAACCGAACCATAGAAAATCATATTCGAGCCCTCTAACACGTAAGTCAACATCCGGTTGACTTTTCCAATCTAATCCTTCCTTAAAAAGACTAAGTATCTCATTTCCTTCTAAAATCAATCCAAACCCACTCGATCGCACAAGACACCGATAATGAAGCATAAAGAAGCAGAAAATGGGGGATTGGAGCGGTAACTCATGAGACGACGGGTCGGGTTGTCACAATTGTAAAGAAGTACCTTATCTCCAATTTTGGAACTCTTTTTCGGATCAACTTTTCATGCCATATTTTTGTTTTTTATTTTGGAAAATTCTGGCATTTTCATAGGCTTCCAACCTCAGCTCTTCTAATTCATTAACCTGAAAAAATCTATTTTTACCCGCAAAGGTCAAATCAAAGTTTAGCACTTTCAATGCCCAAAAAGCTTTGTGCTCTAATCCAACCGGCAAATGATAAGCTTTTCCAAAGACTAGCCTATATGGAGATGTTCTAATTGACATTTTGAACGTTGTTCGGTAAGCCCATAATGCATCATCTAATTTTGAAGACCAGTCTTTCCTAGAAATTCCAATTGTCTTCTCAAGAATTTTTTTTAACTCGCGGTTCGAAACTTCAACATGTCCTTGAGATTGAGCATGATATGGTGTTCATGTTTTATGAGTCACACCATATTTTGTTAGCAAAGTAGAGAATTGCTTATTCATGAAAGGAGTTCCTAGGTCACTAATGATGACTCGTGGTGTGCCAAATTTCGTAAAAATATTTTTCTGAAGAAAATTGCACATTGTACGAGCGTCATTCTTTTTTGTCGGGATCGCTTCAACCCATCTTGACACATAATCCACAGCCATAAGAATATATTCAAAAGAGTGAGAAGAAGGAAAAAGTCCCGTGAAATCTATTCCCCAAACATCAAATATTTCACATACGTGTATCGATTGCAATGGCATTTCATCTCTTTTAGTGATGTTACATGTTCTCTGACACATATCGCATTGTTCAACATATGTTCATGCATTTTTAAAGAGTGTTGGCCAGAAGAATCCAGCTTCCAAAACCTTAAAAGTTGTTCGATTTGCTGCATAATAACCTCTAATTGCTCTGACATGGTAGTGATATAAAATTTTAGTCATCTTTTCTTCAGGTACGGCCCGATCCAACAGAAAATAAATCGTGCACTGCCGAGGGTCGAACGGCACGAACCATAGATGCCTCTATTACCCCGCTCGTGAATCATACATGCGACGCGATCAAATATAAATAAACACAACAACCAGTCAATCAAAAATTCATCAGGGAACAATTATCCAAAGAAAAGCCAATTCTCTTTCAACAATTCAAAAATGAAGTTTAATCTTTTTAGAAATTCATTTACTAATTCGATGTGATTTAAGCAATTCAAACTGTCAATAAGATTACAATTATCCCAAGTATAGCATACTTTTGGGTCCTAGACTACCCGGACAATAGCATAATAGTATATACGCACGGACTCTCGTCACCTCGTGCGTACGTATCCCCCAAAATTAGGAGCACATAACCAATTATTTCACCTATGGGGACAATTCCCTCTTACAAGGTTAGAAAGGAGATTCACCTTGCTCCGAAGATCCATAGCCGGCATTCCACATCCTTCCGAAGATTCAAACCGATGATGAAAGCTCCAAAGCTAGCCAATAGTGATACCAATCCATTAATATATACTTAATTATTCATTACAACCCAATTTATAACAATTCCTAACCCCGATCGAAAGGTTGGCAAAAACGCCCTCGGGCCCACGTGCTCGGGTTTCCAAAATTTTCAAAGAATAAGTTTATCCATAGCTTCACGAACTCAAAAATATAATTTTTTCTTAGTTCCATACCCAAAATCGTGGTCCAATTCCAAGAATATAAATTTCTAGGCCCTTCTACCAAAACCCCAAATTTCTACCCATTTACATACTAAAATCTATACGTAATCGATGTATTTAACTCAAGGTAGGTGGGGGAATAGTTTACCTTATCATTAATGATGAAAATCCTCTTTTGAAACCCTCCAAGAATCGCCCAAGCCAAGAAAATATGAGTGGAAATGAGCTAAACCCGACTTTAAAACAACCCACTACCTCCAGCACTTTCCGTACCTGCGGTCCCTCGACCGCTTCTGCAGTTCCGCAGGTGCGGCCCCACTACCGCATCTGCGGTCCTTCCCAGGCTGCCCTTTTCCGCTTCTGCGTCTTCTCCACCGCAGGTGCGGTCCCGCATCTGCGGAAAAATGATCGCATCTATGGTCCCTTATCTTCCAGTCCAAAACTGCATCTGCGGCTCCTTTGGCCGCTTCTGCGGCTCCGCACCTGCGGCCCAATTCTCGCAGGTGCGGTTATGACAGCAACCAGCAAGTTCAGCATTCCAAAAATTCCATTTTCTATCCGTAAACCACCCGGAATCCACCCGAGCCCCCCGAGACCCCAACCAATCATACCAACCAGTCCCAAAACACATTACGGACTTGCTCGAGGCCTCAAATCACATCAAACAATGCTAAAATCATGAATCGACCTCCAATCCAAGCTTTATGAACTTTAGAATTTCAAACTTCTACTTTCAACGTTTAAACCTATCAAATCACGTCCGATTGACTTCAAATTTTGCACGCAAGTCATATTCGACATTACGGACCTACTCTAACTTTCGGAACGGATTTTGACCCCGATATCAAAAATTCCACTTCCGGTCAAACTTCTCAAAAACTTTCAAATTTCTATCTTTAGCCAAATGACTTCAAAATGACCTACGGACCTCCGAATTCACTTCGGATCGCTCTCCCAACCCCAGAATCACCATACGGAGCTATTCATAGACTGAGAATCCCAAATGGGCATCGATAATACTGAAACGCACTTCAAGCCAAACTTATGAAATTTCTTCTAAAATGCTAACTTCCACAATAGGTTCCAAAACGCTCCCGGGTTATCCAAAATTCGAACTGGGCAAAAGCCCAAGTTCGAAATCATCATACAAACCTGCTGGAACCTTCAGATCCCAATTCCGAGGTCGTTTACTCAAAATTCCCATCCTAGTTAATTCTTTCAACTTTAAGCTTCCGAACTGAGAATTCTCTTCCCAAATCAACTCCGAACTTCCCGAAATTCAATTCCGACCACGCGTACAAGTCATAACACCGAAATGAACCTGCTTATGGCCTCAGACTTTTGAACGATGTGCTAGGGCTCAAAACGACCGGTCGGGTCGTTACATTCTCTCCCACTTAAACATACGTTCGTCCTCGAACGTGCTTAGAACTACACCGAAGTAGTCTGAAATCACTGTTTAACACCTCATGCACCTTCCTGTGCTACCACAACTTAGTTGAGAACATTAGCTCGATCAATTCTGAAGATATTTCCTTTTATTCAAGCAGATAAGCCTTAGAGCCTAATTCCAACATCCAGAATTCTATGCCCAACCTGTTTCCAACATACGCTCACCGTATCAATAACTACACGCATCCCCAAACACGACTACATACCTTAGCTAAATTCACCACTTGCACCACTTTACTCACAGGACCACAATAATATTCTCTAATCAAATTAATTGAAATTCCATGAATCCAATGCCCTCATGACCTACATAGGTCTTGTTCTAATTCTTACAATACTGCCATGACGGAAGAGATGTGTAGAAATTCATAACCGACTGCCGAATCAACAAATCATTGGGTCTATACTCTTAACAAGAACCATCACCTCATTCTGAACCAAATAATGGTCTTAGCTCCTTAATATACTTCATATAGTTAGATTGCACTGATCTTAAATCCAATGATCTCGTCTCACCCAGCACGAACTGTTCAGGCAATAAGCCAATAGGAAACTGAAAATATCTCGCGAATGTGCCAATAGGCTACCATATCAAACGCGATACAAGGGAAAGAAAAATTTTGAGAAGGAAATTCAATTACACCACTCGCGAATCACACATGTGACGTGGTCAATATAATTTAACAAATACCCCGCTCGCGAATCATATATGCGATGCGGGCGCACAACTAATATGAGCTTTCCTTAAAATCAATAGGAAACCGAACACATAAGAGCGGACACGGGGAACTGCACTCAGCATCACTCCGCTATAGTGCGCAACCCGATCCAAGCAACATAACCATCGCGGCGTGCAACCCGATCTATGTGATCCACATATAGATCTCACATTAGGAGATTCACATCGAGCTAAATTTCTCATTACAATAAAATATCGAATTTCGATCAAAGCACGCTAAGTGCACAATTCCATCCCTGGGGAGATATATAGTGCCATAAGCTACAACACTCAAGCACAATGGAGGAGCGATATACGATCTGAATCTCAAGAGCCATTTTACTCATATAACATCATCTCTACGCGGAACCTCAACACATACACAATTCACCAAGCCGCCTCATAACTCGCACGATGCAGTACATCATTACATGAAATAGTTGACAATAAAATAACACCCTGACTACTCTTCCATAAGGAGCGCATTACTGAAATGAACACATCTAGTCTGATTTAGAAACCACATTCCCATTTAGATCCATCCACAGATCTCAAGTTGGTTTTGATCGCACTAAACTAGGTTAATAACCTTTCAAGGTCCATAATAACTCCCCTTTTCTCATAACACATAAGAACAACCATCATAACCGGAGTAATCATCCACAATCCACAACTCAATAAACTGAGTGCCTTCTAGGCACCAATTCTCAATTAACGACATCACTACAGTCTGTATTCTTGGTTTAACTCTTCAATCAATCAATGGCTACATACCATACCAATACAAACTTTCTGCAGGGCACGCTCACACAACCTTCCGTATCAGATAACAGGTATGTACATCTAAACCATCGGCCGCACTAACGGTGAAAAGCGATCAAAAATCCTGAACCAGGATGCAAGGCCTTCCTCACAAAATAACGATCTCAGGTGACACTAAAGAAAAAACCAACTTACCTTAAACATCAAAACTCCTTTCCTGCTCATCCGAGCTCGTGACATCCTTATCCACACCGAGCTATTACCTTGATCTTTACTTCAAATTGCATACCACTCACTGCACCTAACATGCCAACATACGATAGAACACGCTCTTCATCATAGCTTTGGAACCACTATTAGGCTAACACTTCATCATATAAAAGCTTTTCACTTAACTCGCTTCAGGAGAACCACAGCAACACATAGGTGAATTCTCACAGTCGTGGAAATATGCAAATATCTTAGTAGTGGTCTAACCCACCATAACCCTTCCGGGATTCACCTACACGTAACAGGCCATAACCGTGGAATATCTCTGAATAACATCAATTACGGCGGTCGACAAGCCTCACACGTACCGCCACAAATCACTTGCATAATTTGCTGAAGGAACCGATTACTGCCACCAATATGCCAATTCAACCAGGGCTAACAATTCTATCTTCTTCCAATTTATCCTTGATTACCTTAGAAATAATAATAACTCTGTTCAACACATAACACCCTCCATCCGCACTCATCTCGGGTGACCTTGAATCACGAGACCATGCTGTCTCAAATCCCATGAACCATTTCTTACCTCCCAATTGCTGCATCGCAAGTCAAAACATCATAGGCTCGAAATCATTAGGCACCACACTTTACCTCTTTGAATCCACTAGAACCGTTGTTGAGATCCACCCACTCTAACTTGGCCCCGAATATAATAAACTCCATGAATCTTCTATCACATGAATACCCTCTCGACGAAGCACCTGACCGAATCACTTCCCTTGGAACCCGCATCTATACAAAGCACGAATCCTGAATCCTTTCCAAATCTGAACATGAGCCAATAAGGCCAACCATAGCACACCTTTAACAATTCCCTGCTCAATTTACTACTTATGGTCCTTTCCCGTAGCTGAAATCGCCCATCAATATGCTAATAACCAGAAACCTCACAAGTAGTTAACCATGCAACCCAATCATAGACGGTGGGACTCTCCCACTTAGCTCGAAGCCACTATTACACAACTCTGGAGTTCACCAGGATTCTTAATCTCTTATTGACATAACCTTGCGCAATCAACCGCCAAAATTCTCGATAGCTTACTATAGAAACCCCATTTTTAATACTCTGAATCGTCAACAACCTTCGCACGACCGATCTCTTTGTTATATACTAATAGAATTCTCTGCAGAAGCCTCGCCAACCACGCGGCCGCTAACCTGCTCACAGGAATAACCCACCTGTAGAAATCACTCCCCGACATCTTCCAATGCTGCTGCACAGGGTACAATCACTACGACATCAATAACGTATCCTGAGTCTGAGCTCACTCTCCAGCTGCACATGTCCATTCACCCCTCATGGACATCAATTAAATGTGCAGCAACATTCTTCCAATTCAAAGTTATGTTGTATCCTTCTTCCTTCAAGCAGCTCCTTCACGTTATATCAAATCTCCTACTGCATAATA
Source organism: Nicotiana glauca (assembly GCA_026770625.1). Classification (NCBI taxonomy): domain Eukaryota; kingdom Viridiplantae; phylum Streptophyta; class Magnoliopsida; order Solanales; family Solanaceae; genus Nicotiana; species Nicotiana glauca. Next base: position 111,352 of record MU728778.1, read on the forward strand.
GCCCATACTTCAAATTAAATCCGTAGCCCCCAATCACCAATCACTAATATTCTTAAATCACTCCAAACTCTCCATAAGGTACGTGGTCATCCCACTGCAAAGCCCATATGCAACTCCGCCACTCTCTCACTTTGGCGAAACTCATCCCCTTAATCAACTACTCGACCCTTGGCCTCTTATACTCGGCCTTCTAGAAATTTTAGCCACCTCCTGACACTTCCCACATGTCTTTCCTCATCATTTGTTGTTCAGCTGTTGCCTTAAATAAAATCTATCTTCGTGGCACTTAAACCCACGATTGCTGCTAACTTTACACCTTTCCGAAGATCATCTTTCTCATACCGTCGACATTAGAAACACTGATTCATCCCTGAACTACCTCACCCTGCGATATCTGACAGCCACATTTTTTATACTATCTCCCAATAGTTTGTCCCAAAGGCGAATTGTAGAAGGTCATAACACTGGCGAGCTTAGTACATTCAACAAGGACAATGACACCTCATCACAGATGAGAATTCCTCCACGCTCGCAAATACCAAGCCTCGTTACTCCATAACCGCAAATCTACACATTCTTAGTCCGATTGCCTTTCCCTCACCGGAAGTAAAATACTAAATCTCTGAATCACTCACTGAGTAAACTTTCCTTCAAGTCATTCACTACCCCTACATGTAGGCAAACATCCTACCATCACATCAATACTGCAGAACAATTATTTGTAAGTATCATGGCAACTTGTGCCTAGCCTCAAAGCCCTCATAGGTACCGCTACTGATGTGAAACAATAAAATATTCTTCTACAAAGCGACGATAATAATCTGATCAGTTGTACCGGGAGAAACATCCTGTATCACATATGTAGTACCATTACGGTTCTTCAATTCTAGATTTATAACAAGCGGTTCGCGTCGTGTAAGATTGAATAGGAATGGATTAAAGGCATATGCCTCCAAGGATCAAATCGCACGATAAGGAATCAAGAAGGGGAGTACTCCTAATAATCCTGCAGCCTCCCGAGGATAAGTACAGACTTCTTCGTACCGATTTGCGAGACTCTACTAGACTTGATCATGACTCGTGAGACCCTAGGAACCTAGTGCTCTAATACCATGTTGTCACGACCCATAATCCACTAAGGGTTGCAGTGGCGCCGGACACCACTGTCAGGCAAGCCAACCAATAACACTTAATTAAATTCTCGTTTTAAATATTTCTGAGACAACTTTTTTATGCGTTTAAACAATACGTGATAAATTCTACTAAATAACTGATAAAACATTTGACTACTTTAAATTTCTGAATAAACCCATAGACATCCCCAGAACTCGGTGCCACAAGTGCATGAGCTATTTCTAAGAAACAATACAATACAACATCCGTCTGGAACACAAATGGACAGAAAGTAAATACAATATTCTGGAAGGGACTATACTAGCTACGGGCAGCCTCAAGAAATGTAACTCACCTAGTCCCAGTATCATCCATGCTGCTACGCCCCGTGGGCCACTGGGAGTACATATGCTTGTGCAACAAAAATGCACAGAAGTGTAGTATGAGTACGAAAATAACGTGTACTCAATGAGTATCCCATCTAATATCGAAAAAGTAGAGACGAGATGGTCGACTTTGACACTTACTAGTGGTCCAATAATGATATACTATTAGTGTGAATAATCATGTATTTATTATGAATGACAGAAATTTCAAGTAAGTCACGAACAGGTGAAAGTTTCTTTTTATATTAAAAGTCTCCGGATTTATAATCCATTAGTTTTCAATTATCTCAAGTCGGGGAGAGCAAATATCAATCTCAAATAATCTCAAGGCAAGCAATACAAGCATGCACAAATCATATCGAGGCATACGGCCCAATCCAATAAAAATAAATTGTGCACTGCCGAGGGTCGAACGGCAAGAACCATAGATGCATCTATTACCCCGCTCGCGAATTATACATGCGACGCAGTCAAATATAAATAAACACAATAACCAGTCAATCAAAAATTCATCAAGGAACAATTATCCAAAGAAAAGCCAATCTCTTTTAACAATTCAAGAAAATGAAGTTTAATCTTTTTTGAAATTCATCTACTAATTCGATGTGATTTAAGCAATTCAAACTGTCAATAAGATTACAAATATCTCGAGTATAGCATACTTTTGGGTCCTAGACTACCCGGACAATAGCATAATAGTAGCTATGCACGGGGTCCCGTCACTTCGTACATACGTAGCCCCCACAATTAGGAGCAAATAACCAATTATTTCACCTATGGGGACAATTCCCTCTTACAAGGTTAGAAAGGAGACTCACCTCGCTCCGAAGATCCATAACCGGCATTTCACGCCCTTTCGAAGACTCAAACCGATGAACAAAGCTCCAAAGCTAGCCAATAGTGATACCAATCCATTAATATATACTTAATTATTCATTACAACTCATTGTATAACAATTTCTAACCCCGATCGAAAGGTTGATAAAAACGCCCTCGAGCCCACGAATCACACAAGCCAAGAAAATATGAGAGGAAATGGCCAAAACCCGACTTTAAAACAACCCACTGCCTCCAGCACTTTCCGCACCTGCGGTCCCTCGACCGCTTCTACGGTTCCGCAAGTGCGGCCCCACTACCGCATCTGTGGTCCTTCCCAGGCTGCCCTTTTTCGCTTCTGCGTCTTCTCCATCGCAGGTGCGGTCCCTTCTCTTCCAGTCCAAAACCATATCTGCGGCTCCACACCTGTGGCCCAATTCTCGCAGGTGCAGTTATGACAGCAACCAGCAAGTTCAGCCTTCCAAAAATTCAATTTTCGATCCGTTAACCACCCAGAATCCACCCGAGGCCCCCGGGACCCCAACCAATCATACCAACCAGTCCCAAAACACATTATGGACTTGCTCTAGGCCTCAAATCATATCAAACAATGCTAAAATTATGAATCGACCTCCAATCCAAGCTTTATGAACTTTAGAATTTCAAACTTCTACTTTCGATGTTTAAACCTATCAAATCACGTCCGATTGACTTCAAATTATTCATGCAAGTCATATTCGATATTACGGACCTACTCCAACTTTTGGAATCGGATTCCGTCCTCAATATCAAAAAGTCCACTTTCGGTCAAACTTCTTAAAAACTTTCAAATTTTTATCTTTAGCCAAATAACTTCAAAATGACCTACGGACCTCCGAATTCACTTTTGATCGCTTTCCCAACTCCAGAATCACCATACAGAGCTATTCACAGGCTAGGAATCCCAAACGGACATCGATAACACTGAAATGCACTTCAAACCAGACTTATGAAATTTCTTCTAAAATGCTAACTTCCACAATAGGCGCCAAAATGCTCCCGGATTATCCAAAACCCAACCCGGGCATACGCCCAAGTCCGAAATCATCATACAAACCTGGTGGAACCTTCAGATCCCGATTCCGAGGTTGTTTACTCAAAAATCTTGTCCTAGTTAATTATTTCAACTTTAAGCTTCCGAAATGAGAATTCTCTTCCCAAATCAACTCCGAACTTCCTGAAATTCAATTTTGACCACGCGTACAAGTCATAACACCTGAAATAAAGCTGCTCATGCCTCAGACTACTGAATGACATGCTAGGGCTCAAAATGATTGATTGGGTCGTTACACAAATGGCATTCTCTTATAAGCGTATGTTCCATGAGGACATGTGAAGGTTGTCTTATCTTGATCTTCTGGTGCAATTGGTATCTGGTTATACTCTGAATAGCCATCAAGAAAACAATAAAACCCATATCATGCAATTCTTTCCAACATTTGATCATTAAATGGCAAAGGAAAATGATATTTTCTAGTAACATCATTGAGACATCTGTAATCAATATATACTCTCCATCATGTGATAGTCCTGGTAAGTATGAGTTCATTATTTTCATTTTTAATAACTATCATACCTCTTTTTTTTTGTACAACCTGAACAGGACTTACCCAAGGACTGCCTGAAATAGGATAAATGATACCTGCTACCAAATGTTTTACAATCTCCTTTTTACCACTTCCTGCATTGTTGGATTCAATATCCTTTGGGGTTGGACGATTCTCTTGTAGCTATCCTCCATAAGGATTCTGTTAGTACAAACAGCTGGACTAATCCCTTTGATATCTGATATAGTCCACCCTAAGGCTCCTTTGTGTGTTTTCAAAACTTCAATTAATCTTTCTTCTTATTCTACAGTCAAAGAAGATGAAATAATCACTGGACATTGTTCTTTCTAAAGATAAGCATATTTTAAATGAGATGGGAGAATTTTGAGTTTAATTTTTGGTTGAACTTCTTCTGGTTGCATCTCCTGAACCTCAGAATTGTTTTCCAATATTTCAGCTTCTCTTCTGATGATGGGATCATCATCTTGTATGGTGCCTGATTTGGCCAAGCATCTTTCCATTGACTCTGGAGTTAATTGATCATCTCTATATTCATCTGTAAGATAATTTATCATGTCAATTGAAAAACATGAAGATGATGATTCATCTCCTGAAAATCTTAGTATCTTTTGCATGATAAAAATGACCATTTCTTCATCAACTCTTAGAATCTATTGTCCTTGGTGGACATCTATAATTACTCTACCTGTAGCAAGAAATGTTCTACCTAAAATAATTGGTTCATGGGGACATTCTTTCATTTCAAATACTATAAAATCTAGGGGTAAAACAAACTTATCTACTCTTACAAGCACATTTTCAATTATTTCTTTAGGATTCTTAGTACTTTGATCTGCAAACTAAAGAGAAACACCTATGTCCTTCATTTCACCAAGATCCAATTTTCTAAAGATAGAAAGTGGCATCAAATTTATTGAAGCTCCAGAATCGCAGAATGCTTTTTCAAAATACACTTTTCCCAAAGTGCATGGAAATATAAAACTGCCAGGATCATCAAGTTTTTGTGGTAGCTTATTTTGAAGTATAGCACTACATTTTTCAGTAAGCATTACCATAGAAAATTCTTCCAATTTCCTTTTACTTGACAAAATTTCTTTTAAAAATTTAGCATATGAAGGAATTTGCATCAAAGCATCAGCGAAAGGAATATTAATATGAATTTGTTTCAAGATTTGTAAAAACTTTGCAAATTCACCATCAAGCTTTTCTCTTTTCATTTTTTGTGGAAAAGGAATTGTCACAGGGAGAGGAATCATTTTTTCAGTATTTATCTCTTCTTTTTTCTTGACTTCTTTATCTTCTAATGGTTCAGAGGGTGTTTCAACATTCTTACCCTTGTTTACATGTTGTTCTGACTGGTTCTTTTATTGTCTGACTTTATTGGGTTCATCAAGCTCCTTACCTGTGATGGCCTTAAGGTGTTCCTTTGGGTTTTTCTCCGTATTACTTGGTAAGGGGCCTTAAATTTTTTCTGACACAAGAGTTGCCAATTGGCTCAGCTGGATTTCCAAATTTTTAAGGGCGAAATTTTGGCTTTCTATTTTTTTATCAGTGACCTTAATGTTTTTGTACAAAAGGTCATCAACACTTGGATGTGTTTGCTGAGGCCTTTGCTGATATGCAGCTGCTTGCTGATAAGGTCTAAAATTTGATTGCCCATGGTTTTGATTTTGGTAACCAGGTGGACCTTGTACCTGTGGCTTTTGGAAGCTCTGAGAGTTCTCGACACCATTTAGATTGCTCCATTAAAATCCTGGATGTTTATGTGCCATTGGACTTCCAAAGGGGTACTGCTTGGAATCGATTGCATTGACATGTTCATCATTTTGATTGATTGCTTGGAATTCATAATTCAGATGGTTTTCTCCACACATATCACAAGCCTCAGACTAGCTTGATTGTTTTGTATTCACCTGAAAATATTCAAATTTTTGTGTCAAGGAAATAATCTGTTGTGTTAGTGTGTTTAAAGCATCAACTTGATTTACCATAGTGGCCTTTTTGATGATTACACGCTCAGATGGTCATTGAATGGTTTTCAGAAATTTCATTCAATAACTCTAATGCTTCTTCTGTTGTTTTTTCCATCACAGAACCTCCTGCAGTTGCATTAATCACATTTCTAGAAGAGGGTTTTAACCCGTGATAAAAAATATACAACTGCATATATTCAGTAATATCATGGTGTGGGTATTTTCTTAACATAATTTTTAATCTTTCCCAAGCTTGATAAACTGACTCAGTATCAGTCTATAAGAAATTAGATATTTCTTGCCTTAACTTTGTTATTTTAGCAGAAGAAAAATATTTATTCAAAAACTTCTGAGTCATCTAGTCCTACGTGGTAATTGACCCTTGAGGTAAACTTCGCAACCACGTTTTAGCATCTCCTTTTAAATAAAAAGGAAATATCCTTAACTTGATTGCTTCAGGAAGAACTCCATTATACATAGCAATCTCAACAAGTTCTAGAAAATTAATTAAATGACTGTGTGGATCTTCACTTGAATCTCCTGTAAAGATACAATATTGTTGAATTGTTTGAATTAGACCGGTCCTAATTTCAAAGTTGTTGGCTGCTACTGGGGTTTTCTAACACTAGATTCACAGTTGAAGTGGTAAGGCCTAGCATAATCCCTTAGGATTCTGTTTGCTGATCTTGGCGCCACTTCATCAAATTGATCTTCTAAATGGACTGGTGGTGGCACTTCGGGTGGATTGATATCTTCTACTCCTTGATTTTCCATTCCTTCACAAGCTACGCTCTAAGAAGGTGATATTTGTTCTTTTCTGCGTAATCAAAGAGATCTTTCAATTTCAGGATTGTAATATGCCAACTCTTTTGTAGAAGAGCAGGTCATAAACTAAGTGATTTTTTTTTTGAAGTAAAGAAAATTATTTTTTTAAAGACAATTAAACTTAATTTCTGCAATAACAGTATCAGTAAAAGAAAATAGTAAAAGAAAAGTAGTAGTAGTGAATAGTACACATAGTGATAATAATTATCAATATTAAAGGAAAAGATAGTTAGTACAAATAGTATATTATGATGAAAATACTATGACGTGAAGTTGCTGACAATATCATAAGAGTTATAGAAATACACATTAATTATATCTACACATGTTAATAATAAAAATAGTAGGTAATAGTTACAACAATGAGAAAGAAAGAAAAAAAACTTTTATATTACTACGAAAAAAAAAACGTTAGAATGGATATAGTAGTAATAGTTATAGAAATATTTAGTAGGTGATGATAATACTAAAAAATAAAGATACTAGCACATATAATAATAAATTCTCAAATTAGTAATAAAATATTTAATTTGAAGTAGACTTATGACAATCCTCGGTAACGGCGCCAAAAATTTGACGAGGCCAATGTGTATAGGATTTTCCTGCTTGTGCTTAATCAAATTCTAATATATTTTCCTTTTCTTGTTTAATTAATAGATTCTTATCTCCTGCCAAACATTGTTAGAAAATATAGAAAATCGAAATATTATATAAATACTTTATTTAAAACAGTATATTTTTAAGAATATAATATATGAATATTTTATATTCATCAATTTTCTTTCAAGCGCAACCCACGGTTCTTTTGACGTCTCCAGATTACTATAGATGTTATACATATCGTCCTCCAATCCTCTAAGAATGTAATTCTTGCACAGAAAATCCGAATGCTTCCATGCCTCAATCACGAGAAAGCGTTCACTCTCTGAAGTTTCATCGGGCAGAACAGGAACATCTTCCTTAATGAACTCCTGAAGACTTAAAGTAGTCAAGTAGAAGAACATCTTCTGCTGCCACCGCTTGAAATCAATCCCGAAAATTTTTTTGAGTTTTTCCCCCGGTACCAATGCCGGTGTTCGGCTTATCGAAGCATTGGGCAGTCACCATCAGAACAGTTTGGTTTCCGTTGTCATTCGTTATTTTTCTGTAAAAGAATGACACAAATAAATATTTAATAAACATTTAAAACTAACGTAAAAAATCACGTAGATTTTAATCTCCTATGGAGTTGAAAATTGTCATGAAGGCTTTAATCTCCAAAACGGGAGTAGAAAAATTACAAAGGTTTGAGTCTCCAGAACAGTAAGTATAACACAAATACAGAAGAAAAAAAATTAAATTCCTTAAGCTTGTTAGTAAACTGTATTTGTAAAATAATTCTGGAGAAAATAAAATAACATATAAACAGAAATATAAACGAAACAGAAGTTAATCCGAGCTCACTGAATTCACAGTGTTTCCTTAAGAATTTAACCCCCTCCTAATATCCAAGGTTGTGGATTATTTCCTCCCAAGATAGAACGAATTACACACTGGTGTAGTGGTACTTCAAACGCCAGTGTTTCAGCGAACACAAAGTTCGGTAGCAAATCACACTTACTGTTGCTTTATTTGAAGTTAAAACAATGCAGAAGAAAGGAGGAGAACTTTGAAAATCGTATGGAAAATCTGAGAGAATGGACTGGTATTTATAGCTAATATTGAGCTCAAACTGAAGAGGTGCAACTCTTCAGAAGGGTTGTTTATGTATAACGGCCATAACATAAATGCCATAAAATAATTGGCTATTTACACAATAATAAACCGGGAATTGAAGAGGAACCTTAACTTTTCCGCTACAAAAACAAAAAACGGAAAACGAATAACGGATAACAATTAATATTTTCGTTGGAATTAATATTAATTTTTCGTTATACAAAAAAAACTGATATTTAATAATGTTTCTGTTAATATTTACTATTAACAAATTAATTTGGTCCAAAAAATTAATCAATCAATTGACTGAAGCAGAAGCCGAGCGAGTGAGCGAGCGACGGCGCGAGGCTTGCCTTATTTTAACTCTTTAAGAGATAGAAGAAAAGCAATTATATATAGGGGAAAAGACCAAAGTTGTCCCTATACTATCGAAAATTAGTCACGTTTATACCCGTTTCTACTTTTGGTCCAAATATACGCCTGTCGTTAAGAAAGTAGACAAAATCGTTCCTAACCCTAACGGTTGTCCATGATTCAGCAACTAAAATGACACGGTGGACTCCATGTCACTATTTATTTTTCATCAGTAATAATAAATAACTAAACCCACTAAAATTAATCTTCTCCTTCTCTAACAACATACCACCATTGCTGCAAATTCAAGGTTCTTGTCCTGCTCCATAAAATTATTTCATAAATTTCTATCATTACCAGTCAGTGTTCGAACCACCACTCCAGCCGTCTTCCACCAAGAAAATACCACACCTTCTCTCCGCCTAGAAACCATCAGCAATCACTCATCAGAAATACCCACCAAAAAGTTTCACTAGAAACCATCTCTTTAAACACTACCAATCACTCATTAGAAAATCACATCTCTTTTCTTCCATCTCTCGCTCCTCTTTACCGGTCATAATTGGCCAGTAACACTCCTTTTTCACAAAAAGAAGAAGAGCTAGATCCAGAAGAAAGAAATCCTCCATAAAAACCCATTTACCAGTGAGTTGTCTTTAAAATTTCACCCAACGAAAAAATCTTTTTTTTGCTAAAAAATTTCTTTACTGCTTGAACATATCAGAACCAGTAAAATCTTGACGGAACAATATTTTTCGCAAACAAAGAAGAATCAATCGGGTGAGAATCGTTTCGGGAATTTTTTATCTATTTTGGATTGAATATAATAAAGAATCTGACATTGGAATGCTGAAACTATTCGAAACTACAACTTGTCATTTAAATTAGAATTGGTTAAATCTTTGTGTCTTGAATTTAGAAAGTTAGAGAAGGAGAAGACTAATTTTAGTGGATTTAGTTATTTATTATTACAGATGAAAAATAAATAGTGACATGGAGTCCACCGTGTCATTTTAGTTGCTGAGTCATGGACAACCGCTAGGGTCAGGGGCGATTTTGTCTACTTTCTTAACGGTAGGCGTATATTTGGACCGAAAGTAGAAACTGTTATAAACGTGACTAATTTTCGATAGTAGAGGGACAATTTTGGCCTTTTTCCGTTATATATATATCCATCAAAAACTTTTTCCTCTTCCAATATGAGACAATGTCCCTTTGTCAAGGAAAGAATCTTAAATAAAACTCAAATCATTCATTATCCCTCAATTTCTCATTCACCCACTTTTAAGCTACATTAAGCTTTAAAAACCCAACAGATAGTTTTGAGCAGCTAAGTTGACTGTTTCCTGATCTCCATTGCTTTCTATTCTGATCCAATATAAAGATTCGCCGGGAAAAGATATAAACACAACCACACAAGTTATCCTACATGCAAAAGATATCCACGACATTCTTAAAGTTGTGTTTCTTGAACACATATTTTTCTTTATTTTATTTTTCTTGTGAACGCTGCACGTATTTTATTAGACAAAGAAGATGAACAAAACTATAAAAAGACAAAAAAAAAAAAAAAATAATAATAATAATAATAATAATAATAATAATAATAATAATTATTCGTTAATCTATTACTAAATTGCATGTAACTAACAATTTTTTTGATAATATATCGTTAATCGGGATGTATATATATAACTATAGAATTTATCTGTCACCATCTTTTTAGCTACAAAATTTGTCGTCACCAATTTTTGCTTCTTTTTTTTTAATTGTAAGTACGGCATTAATCATGCAAATTGAGTAGTTTAATCTTAAACCGTGAGGAATGACTTCAAGCTGTCCAGCATGCAGTATTGCTTTATGGAAATAAAGGAGAAATAAGAGGAGTGACGTGCCTAATAATAAAGGCAAAGTTGCCCAAAAATTGATTGATCAGACATTTTTCCCCTCTCCTTTTTATAACTCTGGTTTGCTCTTAGGAGTCATTTGATTGATTGTATTAGTATAATTAATCCCAATACAAAATCTTACATAACATAACTAATGCGACATTTTCATTTAGTTGGTTCCTTAAGGAAAATAATCGCTGCTGAACTACATCAGTATTTGTTTGGCTGCATAAGAAAAAATAATTACCGCATAACAAATGTGTTTGGTTGGCAATATTATCTGCATTAAATTTTGCAAGATTATGTATTGTTGTTTGGTTGGCGATGTTCAAATATTACTTAGAATACAAAATAAGAATGTATATTAGCAATACGAAGATTAATCTATTTCAAAACGCAAATGCCCTCAAATGCAGAGGCGAATGCAATGTTTCGATAATGGATTTAACGGAACCCAGCTTTTGACGCAAAACATAAATTTATATGTAAAAATTTACTAATATTGTAATACGGAGTATATAGCAATATGAATCCATTAGTTTAAAAATACAATGGGTTCAATGCTAAAAATCTTTAAATTTGATCACATAAAACTTACATTTATACCTATATTACAATTCATTTACAATAATTCGTATAACACAATAATTCTTTCATTATTATTCATCGCATAAATAATTCTTATATTATAATCCTGCTTAGCTATTATGTGAATCAGATTCATTGAGTGTCACGAGAATTTTGTTACGAATCCATGCAAAATTAGAAGTCAAGTCAAGTAAAACATCATCCCTTGATAAGATCATTTCTTTTTTATCTAACAAAATTTGTCGGTATTATCATCATTATTATGAAAAGCAATATTGTGATATTTTGAGAACAGCTCATTAGTCTAACTTTATGTCTATTATGGCCTAAAGCTTGTTTTTTCGAAGGTTTTTGCGTGCTTACGTCTCCCAAATAATCCAATAACGATAAATAATTAGTGGACAAATGATAAACTTTACGCCTCTATCTCAGCTGAGAACTACGTTGTCAGTATGTGAGTAAAGAAACAGTATTTATTCTAAAGTATATGCTTTTTCGATCTGGCATTAACGTCAGTACTTCAAGTTCGTTAAAATAATGCAACACTGGTAAACGATGATAAGTAATACTATTTCATATTAACAAAAATAAAGATAGTCAAACTTTTATAATGAAGTTTTAAGACTGTAAATTTTTATGTTTTAATGTAAAGCTTGCTATGGGGATATAGAAAGCCTAAACTGAGTTGGATACGTAAACATAAAAAAGAAAGCATGTGAATCATACTTGAAAGAAAAAAAAAATAGAATTAATTAAGCTGTTCGTTAGCATTGACATTTGATAAAAAAAATTTCTATGGCAGTTAAAATACGTACAGATAAATTAAACTCCCCGTTATATATTCCCTGGTCCATAATTATTTTGTTCTATAAAATAAAGGATACAGTGTATTTAACAACAAATTATGATTCGTATTATTCAACACCAGAGCAAAAGCGGTTCCCTTTTTCTCCCCTCGCTCTGATCTAAGTTATATACATTAATTGAAAGTGTAAAAAAATATTATAGTATAAACATAGGTTAACTTGCGATAATACGTCATTTACTATTTTTATGAGGTTAACATTTAATGCTTAATATTAGATTTACTTATAATTAACTAATAATGATCTTATAGTATAAGAATGGGTGTTGACGATCAAAATGGACTAGAGCTACCATGAACTAATTCATTGGGAGACCTATCCCTTCGAATATAAAAAAGGCTTGAAAAAATCTCCTTCACATCTCCTCCCTTTATTAAAACAATTCATAAATTTCGAGCAATCAAGTATTTGCACGTTGTATATGTTCATTATAAGCCTTACACGTAAACCTAAACTGAGTCTCACATTAGAAAAAGTGACATGATTTTCGTCTGGCTAATTCCAAGAATGGAAGACAACGAAAGAGAATGAATATTAAAGATTGTTGTTTGCCCAACTTAGGAGCAGCTCAATATAAAGAAGAGGTTTCGTTAAGTCCCTAAATTACTGCTTTTAACTAAGCAAATTATAGTGCGGAAGATTTTTGCTGATCATTATCCGAAACGATCAAAGGTGTATCCGTAGAAAAGCCTTACCTCCGTTTTAATTTAGATAAAATTGTTTGACTGGACACGAAGTTTTAAAATAAAAAAAATTAAAACTTGTAGTCTTAAAAGTTTAAGGGGTAAAAGCTTTGTAGGGCCATGACATTTGTGTGGTTATAAAAAAATTCTCATTAAGGGTAAAATGAAGAGTTCAAAGTTGAATTATTTCCAAAGTTAGAAACATGTCATTTATTTTGGAACAGACTAAAAAGGAAAGTACTTCATCTAATTTGAAACGGAGGGAGTACATGTTTGCATTAATCCGATAAATATATAATATATGTCTTTATATACGGTGTTCCTAACTACAATTAATCAAATAACATTTTAACCTCAATTCGTCACTTACTCATAGTGTTTACCCGTAAAATGATACAGTTGAATTTGTTGTGTAATTTATCAACAAGCGAACTAATTTGATCCCAAAATGATAAATATATTAAATAAAAAAATAAGACTTAGTTTTCAAATCGAGAGAAATAACAAGTAACCTGGTTCCGGGAGTGAGGCTTCTGAAGGCAGCGATAAGAACAATATTAGACAGAAAATAAAGTTATATTATTTAGCTTGAGAATAATGTGTAGCATAAGTTTTTCTAGAGAATAATGTGTAGCATAAGTTTTTCCAGAGATTTTCTGTGTTTCAATGATTGTTGAAGTCATTATTCATAGCTATACCTAGGGACTAAGATCCTAGGATCAAGCCCCCACTTAAATGGCAATAGAGGAGGCCTACTGATAAATATATAATGGCAGGCAATGAATGTCAAAATTCTCTGCAACGGTTGCATATTTAATACTGAGTAACATTCTTCATTAAATACCAACTGGTAATAAACATTCGTTTGCTTCCATTGACCGTGTTCCCTTAGGGATCTACCCGGTACTAGCCGAAATTATTTTCCTCAGTCTTAATTATTATTTGATTTATTATCCGCTTGCCTCCAGTTCGACGTGTAATGCGATCATCCGAACATTTAATATAAACTAATTTTACCCTATACAGATTGTCCCCCTACTTTCCGGTGGTATATCTTTGTGTCTTCAGGAAGTTGATGAAAATTTCTTTCTTGGCCAAAAAAATTTTGAACCCTGTTCAAACGCTTGATAAAACGCATGTCTCCTCGTATTTCATACCACAAACACGTATTACCCCACGATTTAGCAATATTTCTGTCGGTTCTCGGTGTAATCATGACCATGATTTTAGCCGACTATACCTTTACTTATACGCCTCATTATTCTTCTTTTACTTCCAACAACTTCATAAGCTTTATTAACCCATTTGAATTTAACTTCCTTCTACTTTCATATTCCTTTGATCTTCTTCAAAAAGCTCTATCATCTCCTTATTATTATGGTATCCCCTGCTAAATCTATCAAGAACTTCGATTTTTTCTTCAATGGAAGTCCAAAGAGGAGAAAGATAAAGAAGTTGATGCTGATGCTGATCCTCCCACGGTGAGCACCATCATACCTAAACATCTAACACTTCCAAATATTTCGAATAGAAGTTCCTCACTTCAAACCTTCGAACTTGGAATGTTGGTAAATATCCTTCTTCTATTCGCTCTTCCAGTATTCCTGTTGTGAAGAGGACTGTGAATGCCATGCACTAAATATTATTTTTCCCGGCCTGGTGGAGCGGGTAACCTCACTAAGAATGGGTTTACGTACGTTTACACGTACCCCTTCACTTTGGGCTCATTCTCATTAAGCGTGAGACTTGAACCCGTGATCTTGGAATTCTGCCACTGGTATCAAGTTTTCTTAGCACAAGTAGGCCCCTCAGTATGGCGAACAGTGGCTAATCTTCAGCGGCTATGCTTAGAAACAAGGGAGACTCTCACCCTAGCATATATGATGAACCTCTACTCCCCCAAAATCTTTCGCGGGGGAGTAATAAACTTCAGCAAGCATGGAAATCATGCTTTGCTTACCAGCATGGATGACGACAATGACCGTGGATTAATGGAGCGGTTTGTCGTCATTGTTACCAGGTATGTCATCTCGGCCACAACTCCATCTTTCCTCGAATCCTGGAACTGTACACGTAAGTTCAACATCTTTATTTCTCTGAAAATAGGTTATTTTTATGTCATTGTTAACCCTTTTTCTTTCGTTATTTCAGCTACACTGTAGACACCACCAAGGGTTGAAGGTCTGGACCGACGGGTTCAAAAGATTTTGGACATTACAACACCAGAAACCCGCCGGTGGAAGGAGTTTTCCCCGAAATACGGGTGGAAGGCCAAGAACCATGGTATAGTGACTCTTCCTTCAATCCGCCTTTATGCTCAAGAAAAACTGCTAACCCTGCCTTTTGTTTGATTTAGGGCTTCTGTATTAGTTCTGTTTCCTGGCATGAGGAGGATGAATTGGCCGATCTCACAGAGGCTATGAGGTAGTTATAGGAGGCTCTCACTCGGGCTGGTGCCCTCGGGTCTACTTTTGGTGCAGGCACTTCTTCTTTTCGAAGTTCTGGGCTAGAGAAAAAGCAACAAAAAAGGCGGCGTTCTTCCGCAGTCGGGGGTAAAAATAAGAAAGTGAAGAAAACCACGTCCGAGACAGCTGCAACCACTATGGTTATTGACGATATGGGGAAGCTAGGAAAGAAGAGGGTTCCCTATAAAGGAGATAACGATCTTCATCACCTGAACAGAATACTCAATCTGGAGAGCTTAAAACCCCAAGCGAGGGCGAGGTCCAAGCTCTCTGGGAGAAATGGATTTAGTAGAGAATGTTTATTCTTCCTTTTCCTCCAAGTTGTCACTCATGATCCTATGAGGTCGGATCCTGAGCCTCTTATGCCTTGGGTTGGTGAGAAACCAACAAATAGCATTGTCTTCGCCGCAGCTACTTCTCAACCTACAACACCATCAGCTTCATCTCCCTATACATCAATTATGCCTTCATAACCAACCACTACTACATCTCCTCCCCCACTACAGATATCTGAGGAAGATGTTGCACCTCTCCAGTCCCTTGACCATGAGAATTTGGGGCACAACTATTCACCCCTTCTGCAAACCCCTAAAGGAGGAGGAACATCTCTCTCTCTCTCGGTCTCAAAGGAATGCCACCTGCTTACCAGGCCGGTGGAACTTGCCAACTATCTAAAGCCGCTTGCTTCACAAAAAGAAAAAAAGAAAATACACTTTCTTTCAGGGGAGTGTTTGTTGGATAATGTCATGCACAATGCAGCAACGGTACTGTACTTCTTCTTTTATTGCTTGGATCTACTTGACTTGTTATAACATGGTTTCTAACTTTGGTATTTGCTCCGTAGGCCACCTTCCTCACTATCGAAGGCCTTCAGAGATTGATCCTCGAACAAAAGGGACTTATGTTCGAGCGAAATCACCTATTGGTCGAGAGGGACCAGCCTGTTGTGCTCTTCTCGGTGCTAGAGGCGAAGGCTACTGAAGCGGCCAAGCTTGAGGCCCAATTACAATAGAGTGAGAAAGTGGTGATGGCTCAAAGTTAATAATCCACCCAGCTACATGCACAACTTCAGGATGCAAAGCCTAGGTGGGTTGTCTCAAGATGATGCTCTTGATGATACCGAGCGCGAGTATGCCTCTATTGAACGAGCAAATAATTTGGATGTGGATTTGAACTCCAAAGCTCAAGAGGTTGCTACTGACGAGGGGAAACAATCCCAAATAGAAGATAGGTATAAGAAGATCATGGAACAAAATAAGATCTATATAACCATAATCCGTGATCTCGATCTTAGCCTCAGTGCCATGAGATACGAACGGGGTGGCCTTTTGGCCGAGGTTGATAGGCCTAAGAACTTCGACAGCAATGGAATTACTTCATTATTAAAAAATCACACTCTATGTACTATATAAGGAGTAAAACCTTGAAAGTGCAAGCGTTATTGATATCGACAATGAGATCGCCAAGGCCCAAATATTGGAGTTAACTACTTAAGAGCATCTCCCGACTCAGCTTGATAAAACTAACTCTTCTAGTTCCGGTTCTGATTTTTTAGAAACCGAGGAGAAACTTGAAGAGAATAATGATGAAGGCCAAATCCTGCACCGGTGGTAGATCCGTCTACTTCTCCCGGGGGCGTAGATTCCTCTCTTCCCCCGAGTTCCGGTGGTGATGAAGTTAAGACTTTTTGCTTTCTTTCCTTTTAGTTTTTTCTTTTGTATTTTTGTACTTATGCCGTTTGGCATGTTTGATAAATAAAAAGGACATTTTGTTTAAGTATTGCACAAAGTTCATTTTCTTTGCATCGAATTAAGCAAGGCTTTGGGAGTGTTTTATTCCGATAGCTTTTGGGTTCCGGACATAAACTCTTCTAGAACCAACCCTTTACTATGAGGGTTTTTTAAGAAAGGGCCCTCTTATATTTACGTTGCTATGGAAGAGAACGTCTCATGTTTATTTCAGCACTTGCATTTGAAGTTTTTAGCTAACTTTCAAATGATAAAACCAGTTCATCATTTGCACAAGAAAATAAGATAAAAATAAAATGACATCATTTTATTCCTTCTGTCTTCAAAGTACGTAAGCATTTGTTTGCAAAAAAAAAGAAATTTGCCAATACATGTGGCTAACTAGTATATCTTGCTCCTACGAGGCCTAGCCATGCAGTCTCAGGTCCCGATAAGACATTATTGTTGTCGGGTCTCGTAGTCCCAATTTTTGTGTCAATCATGTTGTCGTATTCCATACTATACCCCCACCCCCACCCCCACCCCCAATGTTTGAATGTGAAGTATGTGAATTGGAACATTGAAAGTCTTTCTCCTTTGAGGAAAAACACTTATGAACGGTTGAATAATCTTTGGTCCGATAGCAAGCTTCGTTTCCCGTTAGGAATTTTTCCATCGAGCCAAATATTATTTAAAAATCCCATAGTGTCTTGTTGCCTTGTCAGTTAAAGGTCTTAGCTCTACTGATGAAGTTTCCTTCGCAGTATGTTTTTCGAATCCAATTTGGACAAAAAGTGGGCGAAGGAAAAAAAAGTGCAGCACATACTTTTAGTATAACCAGGATCTATTAGCAGTAATACATTTTGAGGTGAGTCACGTTCCATTTGCTCGGCAATTTGACTTTGTCTTGGTTCTCTAGTTCGTATGACCCTTTTCTAGTGATAGCTGAAACCCGATTCGGGCCTTCCCATGTCGGACTTCCCGCGTTGAGCTCCCTTTTGTTCTAAATTACTTTCCTTAAAACCAAGTCTCCCACTTTAAAAAATTAGATATTTGCACTTCGGACATAGTATCTTTCTATCCTTTGTTTCTGAGCCACCATTCTTATATGATCCAAGTCCCTGCATTCGTCAAGCAGCTTCAGTTTGACCAGCAACGCCTCATTATTTGCTTCTTCGTTCACTCGAAAGTACCGCAAAGTCGGTTCTCCTACTTCCACTAGGATCAGAGCTTCTGCGCTATATACGAGAAAGAAAGGTGTCTCTCCATGCTCGACTTCGTTGTCATCCGGTATGCTTTTAACACTCACGGTAACTCTTCGAGCCACTTTCCTTTGGTTGATACCAATCTCTTTAGAGGTTTTGAATAATCACCTTATTGGTTGATTCCGCCTACCCATTTGTGCTCGGTTGGTATGGTGAAGATGTGATTATTTTAATTTTCAGGTCTTCAAGAAATTTTATGGCTTTGGAGCCTATGAATTGTGGTCCGCTGTCGTAGGCAATTTCCTCTAGTATTCTGAATCGGTAAATTATGTTTTTCCACATAAAATCGACCACTTCGCGCTCAACCATCTTTTGGTAAGGACCTTTTTCAACCTATTTAGTGAAGTAATGAGTTAAATTTTAAAAAAAAATCTTACCTTCCCGAGACCCGGTGGCAGCAACGCGACTATATCCACCCCCATTTCATGAATGGCTATAAAGACAGTACTTAATGCAGTAGTTCTGCCAGTTGGTAGACTAATGGTGCATGGCGTTGACACTTGTCTTATTTCTGAACGAATGTCTTCGCGTCTTATTCCATCTGAGGCCATTAGTATCCTGCACTAACTAATTTTAGCACCAACGAATCTGTACCAGAATGATTCTTATAGATCCTTTCATGAACCTCTCTCAGGACGTAATCTGCCTTTGAGGCTCCTAAACATCGAGCCAACAGGCCTTGGAACGATCATTATATAGCTTCCCCCAAAAATTGTAGCGAGTTGCTTTGGTGGAGAGTGCATAAGACGTCTTCTAGTCTTCGACTAGCTTGCCATGCTGAAGGTAATTGATGAACTTATTCCTAAATTACCATACTAGGTTGGTTGCATTTAATTCACAATAACCATCCACATCCAGTACCGAATGCAGAAGTTGCACGACAGTACCAGAATTTGATCCCTTCATCTATGTGGACGATCCCAAATTGGCCAATGCATCATCTTCTAAGTTTTCTTCTCTCGGGATGTGGGTGATCGACCACTCCCTGAACCGTGTGAGAAAAGTTTAAACTTTAATCACATATTGTTTCATGCATTCCTCTTTTGTGTCAAAGATCCCATAAACTTGGTTTACCAATAGCTCAGAATCATATTTGATCTCTATGACCTTTGAGCCAGGTTCTCGGGCCAATTCGAGTCCTGCAATCAATGCCTCATACTCGACTTCATTGTTAGTTAAAGGAACAACTTTTATGGCATGACTTAGGGTTTCATCTGATGGCGTGATTAGGACCACCCCAATCCCGGACACTTTTACATTGGAAGCTATGTCCGTAAACAAGGTCCAAACTCCTGATGTTGTTTCTGACACCATCACCACCTCTATCACAGCTAGAGCATGTAACCCGGGACTGAAATCGGCCACAACGTCAGCCAAAACCATTGACTTGATCACAATCCTAGGCTTATAATCAATATCAAATTTACTAATTACTGCCCATATGGCCGGCCAACATGACAACTTAGGTTTGTGAAGGACATTTCGCAGGGAAAGGTTGTCAATACGGCTATCAGGTGGTACTGAAAATAAGGCCTAAGCTTTCAAGAGGAGACTGTGAGAGCTAAGGCAAGTTTTTCGAGGTGCGGATAGTGTTTTTGATCCTGACAAAATCTTGCTAACATAATAGACAGGAGATTGCATACCTTCGTCCTCCCAGACTAGAGCGGCACTTACCACTTCCTCTGAGACCGCTAAGTATATCAGTAATTGTTCTCCTTCCTGCGATTTTGATAGTAGAGGAGGGCTTGATAGATAACGTTTTGGTATTTAAGGTCTGTTCACGTTCTAGAGTCAATTTGAAGTTGTTCTTCTTTTTCAGAAGTGATGACATTTTTCTGAAGACTGAGAAATGAACCTGCTTAGAGCGGCAGATCTTCCGATTAGCCTTTGGACTTCTTTCACGCTTGTCAGATGGTCTGGGATGTCCTCGATGGCCGATGGCTTTGATCTTATTCGGATTTACCTTGATCCCTCTTTGTGACACCAAAAAACCCAAGAATTTACCAGAACTCTGAACATATATTTTTTGGGGTTGAGCTTCATGTTGTGCTTCCTTAGGATATCGAAGGTTTCTTGGAGGTGTTTTAAATGGTCATTTGCGTTTAAAGAATTGACCAACTTGTTTTACGAACAATGTTTTACGAATAACTTGTTCACGAGCCTATGAAAGTGGATGTGGAATTTTTAAGCCCGAAGGGCAACACTTTATAACATTATGTGCCAAAATTCGTTATGAATGATGTTTTTTCCTGATCTTTCGGGTTCATCATAATGTGATTGTACTCAGAATAGGCATCGAGGAAATTCATTAACTCGTGTTCGGTCGTGGCGTCAATCAGTTGATCGATGTTCAGCAATGAGAACGAGCCTTTCAGGCACGCCTTATTCAAGCCCTTGTAATATTCGAAATTTATTATTCTTTTTTAGAACTACAACTACATTAGCTAGCTAGTCGTGATACTTTATTTCCTGGATTAAACCGATGTAAAGTAATCGAGTTACCTCTTCTTTGACAAATTTATTTCTGACCTCGGCAATCGGGCACTTCTTCTACCTTACCGGTGGGACGCTTGGGTCCAGGCTTAGCTTGTGCACGACCACCTCTAGTGGGACCATGCGAAATAATGAACATTAGTTTTAAGGAAATTTATAAATCCTGACCTGAGCTCGGGGTTGAGTCGTATCCCCATGTGAAATTTTGTCTTCGGGAATTTTTCAAACACAGCCACTTGTTCGAGTTCTTCTACCGTGGACTTAGTCTCATTTGTTTCTTCCAATACCCGAAAACATCTTGGTACTTGGTGGGATCCAATGACTCCTTCCCTTTGTCATCTTTGCTCGGTACGGGAGCTTGCATTGGTTCCTGTAATTGCTATGTGTTGAGTTCATTCCCTTTACTGCTGGAAACCGATATTGCATTCATTTTCCTCGCTACCAATTGATCTCCTCTTATTTTTAATTCCCCTGGAGTTGGGAATTTTAGCAGTTGGTGATATGTCGATGATACGGCCTTCATCTCATGTAACCATAGTCTGTCGGGAATTATATTGTAGCCCATGTCGGTATCTACCACTTAAAATAAGTTGGTCTTCATGACCCCTTCGGCATTCATGGGTAGCGAGATCTCTCATCGGGTTGTCACACTCGCTAAATTGAACCTGGCGAGGAGCTTTGTTGCCGGAATAATGCTTCTAGTAAATTTGGCTTGCTCCAGCACCCTCTATTGAATAATGTTGGTTGAACTTCCTGGATCAACTAAAACTGTAAAGACCCGACTGGTCGTTTTGCACTTTAGAACCTCGATCCCTTAAATAAAACTTCCCGCACTTGCTTTAAATAATTTATGACTTGCGAGGACGGGTGTTTCGGAAGTTGGAAGAGTTTTGAGTAAGAATATGTCCATTTGCTTCTTTAAGTTTCTCTAAAAAGGCCAAGTTTGACTTCGGTCAACTTTCTTGGGAAACGGACCCAGATTCGTGATTTGACGATCCCGGAGGGTCCATGGGAAAATATGGAACCTGTGCGTATGTTCTGAATCGGATTTCGAGGTCCCTAGCCCGAGTAATGAATTTTTCTGTGAAATTGTTAAACTGAAGTTTTAAGGATTTAAATAAAATAAGAAATCAATGTTTTCCTAGGTATAGGGCTCGGATTTTGATTTTGAAACTTGGTACAGGTCCGGAATATCAGTTAAGACCTACCCGTGAAATTTGGTGTAAATCCGAGTAGTTTAAGGGCGTTTTGACCCGTTGGAAGAAAACTTAGAACTTGAAGTTCAATGATTTGGTTCATTTGGGTTTGGGGTTTGATTCCTCGATTTAGCATTGTTTTGAGTGTTTCGAGGGTTCGAGTAGGTCCGCCTCGTGATTTTGGACTTGTCGGTATGTTCAGGCGAGGCTCGGGAGCCCCGAGCATCAAACGAGCGAGGTTCGAGTGAAGTTAGAAATCGAGGAAGGGCTGCAGCTTTTGCTGCTTTTGTCATAACCACATCTGCGGTTCTTGGACCGCAAAAGCGGTACCACAAATGAGGCTTTCTCATCGCAAAAGCGAAAGGGGCCAGGCCCAAGGGAAACCACAGAAGCGGTCCAACTTCCCAGGCCCAGTACCGTAGAAATGGGAGCCTGACCGCAGAAGCGGTCCAGACTTCTTTGGTCATTTCCGCAAAAGCGGGCACGTTTCCGCAGAAGCGGTCCCTGCAGGAGCGGTCCTGGTACCGCAGAAGCGGAAATCGCTGGGAGGCAGTGAATGCATTTAATCCGAGTTCAAAGTCATTTCCCCCATTCAATACTCTACACTTGGGCAATTTTTGGGGTTCCAAAGAGAGGGTTTCAACATATTATTGCCAGGTAAGCAATCTTCCACCATTATGAGTTAAATTACATGAACATTAGGTAGATTAAACACTAAAATTTAGTAAAAATCAAGGGTTAGAGCTAGACCTAGGGTTTTAGCAAAACTAAGATTTAAGCATGAAATTTGTTATGTAATGAACTAGAAATCATATATTTATGATCCTTAGATGATAGAGAACAACTTCCTTCGAAAAATCTCGGAATCCGGGCCCGGGGTCGAAATTTAGGAAACTTGTGGGAAAGGTTGGGAAATCACTTAATTAGTTAGAATTCAACCTTGTAAGCCTTTATTGACTAGTTCCTACTTTATTTTAATTAGTTTGTGCTCGTTCAGCTTCGAATTGAGGGTTTGAGCTTGTTCTTGATATTGGAAGTGTGCTTCGGAGCGAGGTGAGTCTCCTTTCTAACCTTTTAAGAGGGAATTGTCCTCTTAGGTGAGTTAATTGGTTATGTGCTCCTATGTGTGGGGGTTACGTACGCACGAGGTGACGAGAGTCCGTGCGTAGCTACTATTATGTTGTTGTCCGGGTAGTCTAGGACCCAAAAGGAAGCTATACTTGGAATATCTGTAATCCTATGGACATTTGAATTTCTTAAATTAAAGTGAAATAGTGAATAAATTTTTAAAAGGATTTAAACTTCATTTTCTTAGGTTGTTAGAAAAGGATTGGCCTTTATATTGAATAACTACTCCCCGATAAATTCTTAATCTGCTATTTGAGCATGTATTTTATGTGTACCGGCGTCGCATGTATGATTCGTGAGTGGGGTAATAGATGTATCTATGGTTCGAGCCGTTCGACCCTCGGCAGTGCACATTTACTTTTCTATTATATCGGGCCATATGTTCC
The DNA here is from genome assembly GCA_026770625.1 of Nicotiana glauca. Lineage (NCBI taxonomy): Eukaryota > Viridiplantae > Streptophyta > Magnoliopsida > Solanales > Solanaceae > Nicotiana > Nicotiana glauca. The sequence continues at coordinate 134,807 of MU728778.1, forward strand.
ACGGTGGTTATTTGCGCATGAGTTATCTAGCTGACTATCTGTGGGTTTCACTTCAGGATTGCCTAAATATTTATATATGAATGAACACTCTATATGGAAGGTTAAAGGAAGGATTATATTTCATACTTGGAAATTTTTATAACTTGAGTTATACCTGCTTATCATAAATTATCCTCATTATTGCTTGACCTTAGTAAGTATCAAGTCGACCTCTCGTCTCTACTTCTTTGAGATTAGATGGGATACTTACTGGGTACATGTTGTTTATGTACTCATGCTACGCTTCTGTACTTAAATGTACAGGATTTGAGGCAGGTGGATCTGGACATCATTCTGGTGCGCATCAGTGAGCACGCTTGGGACTTCTACGGTGAGTTGCTTCTCTTTCATGCCGATCCGCAACCGAAGAAGTCCTCCCTTATACTTTTGTTTTCTGTCTATCCTGACTCAGACATTAGGATAGTATTTTATTCTTTTGTGTATATTCTACTAGTCGTCCATAGCTTGTGACACCAGGTTCTGGCACATACGGTAGTAGACATTTATTTTTGGGTTATATTGCTATTTTTATACATTATGATCTTTACTAGTCTTACTTTTAATTCGAAAATCTATTATAATTGTCTTTGGCTAAAGTAAAATGAGAATTTAATCACATTTTCACATCGGCTGGCCTGACAATGGTGTCGAGCGCCATCATGACCTATTGTGGAAAATGGGTCGTGACAGCATGGTATCAGAGCACGAGGTTCACGTAGGTCTCACAAGTTATGGGCCAACCTAATAGAGTCTTGTAGATCGGTACGGAGACGTCTGTATTTATCTTCGAGCGGCTATCGGGTATTAGGAAAGATTACTCTTCATTCATTTCCATCGTGCAGTTGCCAGTGTACTAAATTTCCTCTTCTATTCTCTCACAAATGGAGAGGACCCGTACCGCCAACGTTCCAAACCCGGAAGGAGTTGTTTCCCCTATTGCTAGAGGTCGAGGTAGAGGCCGGGGGAGGGCATCGGCCCGTGGTAGGGGATGAGGGCATCCCAGAGCTATTCCAGTTGCACTACCAGCGGATCCTGCGAGGGATCCCATTATTGAAGAGCAGGGCGAGGTGCATGTAGTTGTGCCTACTCTGGTGGATTTCATGACATCGGCGGGATTCTAGGAGGTCATGAGTCGCATGCTACGGTTCATGGACACTATGACTCAGGATGGTTTATTTCCAGCGGACCCAACTGCTTCACAGGCGGGAGGGGGAGCCCAGACCCCTACTGCCCAGGCCTCAGGTTATGCAGCTACGGTATATCAGACTCCGGGTACACTACCCACAGATGGGGTTTAGCCAGTTACTACAGTGGTGCCCCATCCCAGACCTGCTGTGGACGGTAATATGCAGAAGTTATTGGACAGATGGACCAGGTTGCACTCTTCAGTCTTCGGGGGTGAGCGTCATAAGGATGCATAGGATTTCATTGATAGGTGCAGGGATAGACTACACAACATGAGGATATTGGAGTCGCATGGAGTCGACTTTACTACTTTTCAGCTGGAGGGCAGGGTCCGTAGATAGTGGCAGTCTTATGCGCTTAGCAGGCCAGCAAGCGCTCCTCCCCTCACTTTGGGTCAGTACACTCAGTTATTCTTTGATCGGTACATTCCACCCTATGAGAGGGAAGAGCTACGTCATCAGTTTGAGCATCTAGAGTAGGGTCAGATGTCAGTGACCGATTATGAGGCGAGGTTCTCTGAGTTGTCTCGCCATGCACTTATGATACTTCCCACAAAGGCAGAGAGAGTACAGATATTTGTTGCGGGATTACACCCCACTATCCGGTCAGGTATGGCCCGAGAGGTAGAGATAGGCACAGGGTATCAGCAAGTACTGGAGATTGCTCGCAGTATTGAGGGTTACCGTCTGAGGGGTAGAGAGCAGATGTAGCATGACAAAAGGGCCAGATTCTCTGAAGAGTTCAGAAATGCCCCAGGGAGGGGCAGAGGTAAGTTCGGGAGGGGTCAACCCAGCAGGCCACCACATTCAACACCACCACCCCCTCCCCGATGTGCCCCAGCGAGGCCTTATTTCAGTGCGATGCCGGAGAGTTCTTACCGCCCACCAGCCATTCAGGGTCCTTCCAGAGGGTATTCTAGTTATCATGGTTCTTCTAGTGCCACGCCAGAGAGTTCGTATCGCCCACCATCCATCCAGGGGTCTTCTAGTGGGTATTCAGGCCAGCGGGCTCAGACTTCAGGGTATCAGGCTTCGGTGCCGAGAGGATGTTACGAGTGTGGAGATTCGGGTCATATGAAGAGGACTTGTCCCAAACTTCGAGACAAGGCAGAGCAGCAGGGTTAGCAGTCCATGGTTCCAGCACTAGCTGCCCAGCCATCTAGAGGTGGAGGGCAGACTGGTAGAGGTCATCCCAGGGGTGGAGGCCAGACAGGGAGAGGTCAGCCAGCTACTACACAGTCAGGTGGAGGCCAGACAGCCGGTGCTCCAGCTAGATTCTATGCTCTTCCATCCATGCCAGATGCATTGGCCTCAGATGCCGTCATCACAAGTATTATTTCCGTCAGCGGTAGATATGCATCGGTATTATTTGATCCAGGGTCTACTTATTCATATGTATCATCTTTTTTTGCTTGTTTCCTGGCTATTTCTCCTGAGCCTTTGGGTGTTCCTATCTATATGTCCACTCTTGTAGGCGATTCCATGGTTGTGGATCGGGTTTACTGGTCTTGTGCGGTTAATTTCTGTGGTTACGAGACTAGAGCAGATCTTCTATTGCTTGACATGATTGATTTTGAGGTCATCCTGGGCATGGATTGGCTATCTCCATATCACGCCATCCTTGATTGTCGTGCCAAGACTATCTCATTAGCGATGCCAAGGTTGTCGTTCCACAGTTGATACGCCTAGCAGGGTTATTTCTTTCCTGAAGGCTCAGTGCATGGTTAAGAAAGGGTGTTTGGCTTATTTAGCTTATGTTCGAGACACCACCGCAGAGTCCCCGACGATTGATTCAGTGTCATTAGCCCGAGAGTTCGCCGATGTTTTTGCTTCTGATCTTCCTGGCATGCCTCCAGATCGTGATATTGATTTCTGTATTGATCTGGCTCCAGGCACTCAACCTATATCTATCCCGCCGTACCGTGTGGCTCCTAAGGAGCTGAAGGAACAGTTGGAGGAGTTGTTAGCAAAAGGGTTTGTTAGGCCCAGTGTATCGCCTTGGGGTGCATCAGTGCTATTTGTGAAGAAGAAGGATGGGACTATGCGGATGTGCATTGATTACCGTCAGTTGAACAAAGTAACCATCAAGAACAAGTATTCATTGCCCCGTATTGATGATTTTTTTTACCAGCTGCAGGGTGCTAGGGTGTTCTCTAATATTGACTAGAGGTCAGGGTATCATCAGCTGAAGTCGGGATTCAAATGTTTCGAAGACTGCATTCAAGACTAGATATGGCCACTATGAGTTTCTGGTGATGTCATTTGTCTTGACTAATGCTCCAACGGCATTTATGGACTTAATGAACAGGGTGTTCGGGCCTTATATTGATTCTTTTGTCATCGTCTTCATTGACGACATCTTGATATACTCACGTAGCTTGGGGGAGCACGAGCAGCATTTGAGAGTAGTGCTTCAGACCTTGCGAGAGCAGCAGCTTTATGCTAAGTTCTCCAAGTGTGAGTTTTGGATGGAGTCAGTGGCATTCTTGGGGCATTTAGTGTTAGGGGAGGGTATTAAAGTTGACCCCAAGAAGATTGAGGCAGTTCAGAGTTGGCCACGTCCTACTTTAGTGACCGAGATCAGGAGTTTCCTGGGGTTGGCAGGTTACTACCGGCGATTTGTGCAGGGCTTTTCATCTATTGCATCACCTCTGACCAGACTGACCCAAAAGGGTGCCCCATTCTGTTGGTTCGATGATTGTGAGGAGAGCTTTCAGAAGCTCAAGATGATTTTGACCACGGCACCAATTCTTGTATTGCCTTCTGGTTCAGGGATGTATACGGTATATTGCGATGCCTCGCGCGTTGGCTTGGGATGTGTATTCATGAAGGAGGGACGAGTTATTGCATATGCTTCACTCTAGCTGAAGGTCCATGAGAAGAATTACCCTGTGCATGACCTAGAGTTGGCGGCTATTGTTCATGCTCTCAATATATGGAGATATTATTTGTATGGGGTGTCATGTGAGGTTTACACTGACCATTGCAGCTTGAAGCATTTGTTCAAGCAGAAGGATCTCAACTTGAGGCAGCGCAGGTGGCTTGAGTTACTAAAGGATTATGACATTACCATTCTTTATCATCCAGGTAAGGCGAATGTAGTCGCGGATTCCTTGAGCAGAAAGGCGGAGAGTATGGGTAGCTTGGCATTCATTCCTGCTGATATGAGACCATTAGCTTTGGACATCCAGTCTTTAGCTAACAAACTTGTGAGATTGGACATTTTGGAGCCCAGTCGAGTTCAAGCATGTGTAGTTGCTCAGTCTTCGTTGTTGGGGAAGATTAATGCCCGACAATTCGATGATCCACATTTGGCGATTTTTAGAGAGACGGTACTTCAGGAAGGTACCAAGGAGATTTCTATTGGCGAGGATGGTGTGTTACGGCTTCAGGGCCGTGTGTGTGTTCCTAATTTTGATGGCTTGAGAAAGAGGATTCTAGAGGAGGCCCACAGTTCGAGGTACTCAATTCATCCGGGTGCCACGAAGATGTATCGTGACTAGAGGCAGCATTATTGGTGGCGGAGGATGAAGAAGGACATCGTGGAGTATGTATATAAATGTTTGAATTACCAGCAGGTCAAATATGAGCACCAGAGGCCAAGTGGCCTACTTCAGCGGATGCCCATTCCATAATGGAAGTGGGAGCGCATCACCATGGATTTCGTGGTTGGGTTACCGCGGACTTTACGGAAGGTTGATTCAGTGTGGGTTATTGTGGATAGGTTGACCAAGTCGGACCACTTCATTCCAGTGGCGACAACTTATTCAGCGAAGAGATATGCTCAGATTTATATTCGGGAGATAGTTAGGTTGCACGGTGTGCCGGTTTCCATCATATCAGATAGAGGCCCTCAGTTCACTTCCCATTTATAGAGAGCTGTTCAGAGTGAGTTGGGGACCCGTGTAGAGCTTAGCACGGCATTCCATCCTCAGACCGATGGGTAGTCGGAGCGGACAGTTCAGATTTTAAAGGATATGCTTAGAGCATGTGTGATTGACTTTGGAGGGCAGTGGGATCAGTTCCTACCCTTGGCTATCAGTCCAGCATAGAGATGGCCCCATATGAGGCATTGTATGGTCAGCATTGTCGTTCTCCTATCGGGTGGTTTGAGCCTGGTGAGGCTAAGTTACTAGGTACAGATTTGGTTCAGGATGCCTTGGATAAGGTAAAGATGATTCAGGAGAGGCTCCACATAGCCCAGTCCATGTAGAAGAGTTACGCAGATCAGAAGGCGCGTGACGTATCATTCATGATTGGCGAAAAGGTTCTCTTGAAAGTCTCGCCAATGAAGGGCATTATGAGGTTTAGAAAGAAGGGCAAGCTAAGCCCAAGGTTTATTGGCCCCTTTGAGGTGTTGAGGCGAGTTGGAGAGGTTGCCTATGAGCTTGCTTTACCTCCCAGTTTATCGGCAGTTCACCCAGTTTTCCATGTATCGATGCTTCGGAAGTATCATGCCGACCTATCACATGTGTTGGATTTCAGTACCATTCAGCTAGATGAGAGTTTGGGCTACGAGGAGGAGCCAGTCGCCATTATTGATAGAAAGGATTGCCAATTGAGGTCCAAGAGTATTTCCGCGGTAAGGGTCCAGTGGAGGGGCCAACGGTTAAGGAGGCGACCCGGGAGTCCGAGGAGGACATGCGGAGCAGATATCCCCACTTATTCAGCAGTCCAGGTACTTTTCTATGTCCGTTCGAGGACGAACGTTTGTTTAAGAGGTGGAGAATGTAACGACCGAACTGGTCGTTTTGTGCTTTAGAACCCCGTTCCCTTAAATAAAACTTTCCGCACTTGCTTTAACTAATTTATGACTTGCGGGGACGGGTGATTCGGAAGTTGGAAGAGTTTTGAGTAAGAATATGTCCATTTGCTTCTTTAAGCTTCTCTAAAAAGGCCAAGTTTGACTTCGGTCAACTTTCTTGGGAAACGAACCCAAATTCATGATTTGACGATCCCGGAGGGTCCGTGGAAAAATATGGGACCTGGGTGTATGCCCGGAATCGGATTCCGAGGTCCCTAGCCCGAGTAATGAATTTTTCTGTGAAATTGTTAAATTGAAGTTTTAAAGATTTAAATAAACTAAGAAATCATTGTTTTCCTAGGTATCGGGCTCGGATTTTTATTTCAAAACTTGGTACAGGTCCGGAATATCAGTTAAGACCTACCTGTGAAATTTGGTGTAAATCCGAGTAGTTTAAGAGTGTTTTGACCCGTTGGAAGAAAACTTAGAATTTGAAGTTCAATGATTTGGTTCATTTGGTTTTAGGGTTTGATTCCTCGATATAGCGTTGTTTTGAGTGTTTCTAGGGTTCGAGTAAGTCCGCCTCGCAATTTCGAACTTGTCGGTATGTTCGGGCGGGGCTTGAGAGCCCCAAACGTCAAACGAGCGAGGTTCGAGTGAAGTTAGAAATTGAGGAAGGGCTGCAGCTTTTGTTGCTTCTGTCATAACCGCATATGCGGTTCTTGGACCGCAAGAGCGGTACCGCAGATGCGGCCTTCTCATCGTAAAAACGGAAGGGGCCAGGCCCAGGGGAAACCACAGAAGCAGCCCATTGACCGCAGAAGTGGTCCCGCTTAAGCGGACCCCAGACCGCAGAAGCGGTCCAACTTCCCAGGCCCAGTACCGCAGAAGCGGTTGGGCATATGCAGAAGTGGACTCGCAGAAGCGGGAGCCTGACCGCCGAAGTGGTCCAAGCTTCTTTGGTCGTTTCCGCAAAAGAGGGAACGTTTCCGCAGAAGCGGTCCCCGCAAGAGCGGTCCTGGTACCGCAGAAGTGAAAATCGCTAAGAGGCAGTGAATGCATTTAATCTGAGTTCAAAGTCATTTCCCCCATTCAATACCCTACACTTGGGCGATTTAGGTGGTTCTAAAGAGAGGGTTTCAACATATTATTGCAAGGTAAGCAATCTTCCACCATTATGAGTTAAATTACATGAACATTAGGTAGATTAAACCCTAAAATTTAGTAAAAATCAAGGGTTAGAGCTAGACCTAGGGTTTTAGCAAAACTAAGATTTAAGCATGGAATTTGTTATGTAATGAACTAGAAATCATATATTTATGATCCTTAGATGATAGAGAACAACTTCCTTCAAAAAATCTCAGAATCCGGGCACGTGGGCCCGGGGTCAAAATTTAGAAAACTTGTGGGAAAGGTTGGAAAATCACTTAATTATTATAATTCAACCTTGTAAACCTTTATTGACTAGTTCCTACTTTATTTTAATTAGTTTGTGCTCGTTCGGCTTCGAATTGAGGGTGTGGGCTTGTTCTTGATATTGAAAGTGCGTTTCGGAGCGAGGTGAGTCTGCTTTCTAACCTTTTAAGAGGGAATTGCCCCCTTAAATGAGTTAATTGGTTATCTGCTCCTATGTGTGGGGGGCTACGTACGCACGAGGTGACGAGAGTCCGTGCGTAGCTACTATTATGTTGTTGTCCGGGTAGTCTAGGACCCAAAAGAAAGCTATACTTGGAATATCTGTAATCCTATGGACATTTGAATTTCTTAAATTAAAGTGAAATAGTGAATAAATTTTTAAAAGGATTTAAACTTCATTTTCTTAGGTTGTTAGAAAAGGATTGGCCTTTATATTGAATAACTACTCCCCGATAAATTCTTAATCTGCTATTTGAGCATGTATTTTATGTGTACCGTGTCGCATTATGATTCGCGAGCAGGGTGGTTGTTTATTTAAATTTACCTCGCACATATGATTCGCGAGCGGGGTAATAGATGTATCTATGGTTCGAGTCGTTCGACCCTCGGCAGTGCACATTTACTTTTCTGTTGGATCGGGTCGTACGTTCCTTGGTGGTTATTTGCGCATGAGTTATCTAGCTGACTATCTGTGGGTTACACTTCAGGATTGCCTAAATATTTATATATGAATGAACACTCTATATGGAAGGTTAAAGTAAGGATTATATTTCATACTTGGAAATTTTTATAACTTAAGTTATACCTGCTTATCATAAATTATCCTCATTATTGCTTGACCTTAGTAAGTATCAAGTCAACCTCTCGTCTCTACTTCTTCGAGATTAGACGGGATACTTACTGGGTATATGTTGTTTATGTGCTCATGCTACGCTTCTGTACTTAAATGTACAGGATTTGAGGCGGGTGGATCTGGACATCATTCTGGTGCACATCAGTGAACACGCTTGGGACTTCTACGGTGAGTTGCATCTCTTTCATGCCGATCCGCAGCCGAAGAAGTCCTCCCTTATACTTTTGTTTTCTGTCTATCCTGACTCAGACAGTAGGATAGGATTTTATTCTTTTGTGTATATTCTACTAGTCGCCCGTAGCTTGTGACACCAGGTTCTAGCACACACAGTAGTAGACATTTATTTTTGGGTTGTATTGCTATTTTTATACATTATGATCTTTACTGGTCTTACTTTTAATTCGAAAATCTATTATAATTGTCTTTGGCTAAAGTAAAATGAGAATTTAATCACATTTCCGCATCGGCTGGCCTGACAAAGGTGTCGGGCGCCATCATGACCTATTGTGGAAAATGGGTCGTGACAAAAAACACGTTTGATTTTGAAATCTAGAACGTTAAGAGAAATTACCAGGGCATCATTGTGCAACAGAAGAAGTCACTCAGCATCTTTTTCTATGAAGGTGATGTTGTATTCGGCGAATTTCTGGAGTCTCTTTCTATGAGTCACGGATACCTTTGTCTTCTTGTTGCCGAGAAAGTTACCCCGTTGATTTTGTTCCCCCCGAAAATCATGTTGATAGTTTGTAACGACACGATCGGTCGTTTTGAGTACCAGCGCTCCGTTCAGCAGTCGGAGGCCATGAACAGCTTTATTTCAGGTATTATGACTTGTATGCGTGGTCGGAATTAAATTTCAAGAAGTCCAGAGTTGATTTGGAAAGAGAATTCCCATTTCGAAAGCTTAAAGTTGAAAGAATGAGCTAGGATTTGAATTTCAAGTAAACGACCTCGGAATTGGGATCTGAAGGTTCCAGCAGGTTCGTATGATGATTTCGAACTTGGGAGTATGCCTGGATTGGGTTTTGAATAACCCGGGAGCGTTTTGGCGCCTATTGTGGAAGTTGGCATTTTAGAAGAAATTTTATAAGTTTGG